>PVLC010020313.1:0-29561 GCA_004027655.1 Graphiurus murinus | reverse complement strand
GTGACCCTTTGAGCCATATAAAAATTTTCTTGCCCCCTTGTACACAAGGTATACTTTGGCTAAAAACCAAACCTGGGGCTAGACCCTTATTTTGATTAATGTATTAAACTCAGGGACCATAAATTTCATTTTTTTTCCTGCAGTGGCTGTTGCTAAATATTATATTTTTATTAGATAAAGCCATACGGGATAGCACTTTTCCTCCTTCATATGTTTGTTAAGATCTTTTGTTTATATGTGGATTTCAAGAATTTCTGGCCACTAATTATCAGGGAGCCCCTTTATTTGGGTTTTCTCTTTGCAGGTGTTGGCGAGTTGTTTCTGTGATCATTCTTTGAGAACCTTATTGTTGCCCAATTTTTCTTTGCTTTCTTCCCATCTGCCTTTTTGCTTCCTTCAGATTTACCTAGAGTTTGGAGAATATTCCTCCTCTGCCAACCCTCAAGGCCCTTTCTTGTTTTAAAGCCCAATTTATGAAATTTCTTGGCTTTGCCTGTCTTTACCCTCTGCAATACTATTTTCTGTTTCTTCCTGTTGGCTGGCAATGATCTACAATTTGCTGGTTATTGTCTCTGATGTCCTTTTTATAATTCCTTGATGCTTATGATTATTTTTTTAAAGGGAGTTGATTCAAAATCTTTCTGTTTCTGAATTTCTGAGACACGCTTTGTGAAGCACTTCTTTTCTCTACCCTTCCTGTCTACTTCCATTTTATTCCATCTTATAATAGTAATTACTAATAATACCATTTGATGTGTTTTTTGGATTTAGTCACCTTTTTTTTTTCCTTTCCTGAATTAATGCATGAAGTAGTCTACTGTTCCCTTTCTTTAGGCATTTGCTTACCTTGTAGCTCAGCAGCCTTCATGACTTCTCCTCTGCTTTGAGTTTTTTTATGGAGTTCTATTTTTATAGTAGAAAAAAATCGACAAATTTGAGTGCAAAGACTTATAATTCATTCTAGTCTTATCTTTCCAGTTTTTGTGGTTTGGAGTCAGGTGCCAAGGCAGAATCCATGGCACCTCCATCCATTACAGAGAGGTAATCTCCTCTTCCTTTTCCACAGAAAGGTTTAGGGACATCCTCACCCTCCTGAATCCAGACCAATGAAGCAATATAATGTGCTATGGTGTCTATCCAGCACTCGGGAGAGAAACAATTCCATGGGTGGTTATCTGAAAGTCAGTTCATGAGAGCTTTGTGCAGACAAGGTGCAGAGAAACACTTTGCTACCAGAAGGGCTGTTTCCAGCTCATGAAGAATCAGATCAATATGAGAGTCAAAATCATCACGAGGGCCTGCAGGCACAATGGACTCAGAGGTTTGGTGAGACCCCGGGATTCCTCCTTGAAACGTGCCAAGGCTATTTTCATTGGCTTCGAGAAACACGTACACACCCAGGAAACCTGCATTGATGGGAGCTTATTGAGAGGATGCAATAGCAGCTCTGACCGTAGCATATTCTGTCCCCCTCCCCTTTCAGGCTTCTGCTTTGTCTTGGCCTCTCCTGTCCCACTGTCCCACAATCAACAACCTGATCAGGATAATGTTTGGCACCCGTGGAAGTTTCTCACCAGGCAACCTTTGGCTCCAGCTTGTCAAATCAAGACAGCAAGATTTGTCCTGCTCAAAGCATAAAACTTTATATGCCATTAAAAAAATGCTAAGAGGCTACTTTTCTCAGCAGGGAACTATATGAGTGGTACCTTAGGGTTTTGTAAACAGAAAATAAAATGAGAATATGAACAACGAACAAAGCAAACATATGAATTCAAAATTAGAAAAGGTTTGGTTAAAAGAGACTTTCTACATTTTTCCTGCTACTCCTGTCTTTTCCTCCATGCTTTTGCTTTATTGTATAAGATTGGATTTAAAAAGTCACTATCTGACCATTTTTTTTCCTTACCAAAAAGTGGCTATTAGTTTGGATGTTATTTGAAATTTTGAAATGCCATTTGCTTCCTTTGCCATCTTTTTGTAATCTAAATCCTACTTCTCCAGAGGCAGAAGGATTACTCACTTGATGGCAATGCATAGAGTCTGCCTCAGTATCCAACTCTAAACCACAAAAAATGGGAAGAGGCAGCTAGAATGAATTATAAGCCTTTGCACTCAAATGCTACTGGGCATTTGGCCCAGTCCGAATGCTAATCCTTGAGTCTCCAGCTAGAAGGAAACCCCCGCCCTCACTCTGCCACCAAGTCTCCACATAGTGCCCACCCACCTCTCCCCTCCCCAACTTCTCCTGCTATTACACTGGCACAGAGTAGGTAGACTGGCAGGCAGAGTAATGTTACCTATGTGGCAAAAGGGAATTAAGATTTCAGATTCAATTCAGTTACGTAGCCAGCTGACCCTGAGATAGGGAGATTATCCTGGAGGGCCTAAACTAATCCACTGAGTCCTTAAAAGTGGAAGAAGAGGCAGAAGAGAAAGGCAGAGTGATACAATGTGAGAACAGGTCAACCTTCCGTTGCTAGCTTTGATGATGGAGGAAGGGGCCAAAGCCAAGAAATTCAGGCAGCCCCCAGAAACAGAAAAGGCAGATAAGTAGAGTTTTTCCTAGAGATCCAGAAAGGCACAGCCCTGCCAACACCTCTATTCTAGCTCAGTGAGACCTGTGCCTCACTTCGAACCTACAGAGCCATAAGACAATACATCTGTGCTATTTTATCCACTCTATTTGTGCTAATTATTACCACGGCAATAGAAAACAAATGAGAAGCTTGATAAATATTTGTTTAAATTATCTATTGCAGTGATTGCGAATCATTTTTATTTTGAAACCTGTGTTATGGTTTGGATTTAGAATGTCCCCCTAAACCCCACGGAGAAAAGGCAACCATGTTGGAGGCAGAGCTTAGTTGCTGAGGAGTGGTCCCCTGTGGGTGGGGCCTTGGGGATTATATATGGTTCCTCTTCCCTTTGCGCGCTCTCTCTCTCTCTCTCTCTCTCTCTCTCTCTCTCTCTCTCTCTCTCTCTCTCTCTCTTGCTTTCAGCCTCTGTGATGTGAGAACAGAACACTCTCTCTCTCTGCCTCCCACCATCATGCCCTGAGCTCCATGAACTTCACCAGGCCTACCATGGAATGAACCCCTGAAATCTCCAGAACTGTGAGCAAATAAATCTCCTTCCTCTAAGTTGTGGAGACCAGCTATTTTGGATTACAGCAGTGAGGATGCTAACTGAAACAACGAGGATTTATGTCAACTCAAATTTCACAGAAACTCACATTTGGAAGCATTTTGTTGATTTATAGAAAGGAGTAGAAATATAAATCTTCTTCCCTTTCATTAATGCATATATTTAAAACAATTCTTAGATGTCTGAGAAAGAAGAAAAGGTCATCCATAACCTCATTGAGATGCAACTGCATTCATTTTTTTCTTGTTTTCTATCCCTGATCTTAGGCACATATGGTTTTATTATTAAAGTCACAGCAGTAATAAAATGGTACCTTCTTTTGTATTTAATATTGTATATGATAAATATGTTCCAAAGTTCTATGTGGTTCTCATAATGGTCACTACAAGTGTAGCTTTATGTTCCATTAAGTGGGATACCAGATTTCACATCCCTTCCTATTCTGAGGCTCGTGTGAGTTATATAAAGTCCTCTCTTTCCTTACACTTAAGTAAAATGCTAGAACTATTTCTTATATTTCTTTAGGCTTTTGTTTCTGTTGAATTATCTGTACAATAGACTTCCAGAATGAAGATAACTGAAAGACAAGGTCAGAGTGACAAGTCTGGCCCTTGATGGATATACTGTGGGTGATTCCAAGAAGAACGTAGAGAGGGACCAGCTCCACAGCCATTGTTGTCAGCATTTGGGGTTAACCATGGATCTTTATATCACATGGCTTTGATTATGGTTGCTAATCAGGACTGACATTTATCCATTGGTTACTTGGCCAATTATATGTTTTGAGTAAAAAAACATTTATAGCTTTTGTCCATTTACCTATGAGGGACTTGATGATTTTCTTATAAATAGTACTTTTAAAACACTCTTTAGACAATGTAAATTTTAACTCTGTCAAATTTATATACATATGTTTTATCATCTTCTTTGCTTTTTATTAGCTATGGAGGTTTGGGTTTGTTTATTTGTGAAATTATTTTAAGGAAAACTAAACCAAATAAAAATATCAACAAGCTGGGTGTGGTGGTACATGCATATGATTCTTATACTTGAGAGGCTAAGACAGGAGAACCACAGTTTCAAGGCCTTCCATGTGCAATAACTTAGCAAGACCTTGTTTCAAAAATAAAATGGGGCTGGGGGTGTAGGTCAGAGGAATAATGCCCCTGGGTTCACTCCTCCCTAGTATCACAAGAAAAAAAACTCAACGACAAAATTAAACACCTCACATATTATCTAAACTTGATGACACATTCTAGACAATTTAGAATAAATTGGGAAGTTGGGAGTTGAGTGTTGTATGAATAATTCATTATGGCCACTTTAAATTTTAGTCCGAAAACATATTACATAGTTTATAACATTAGTAGCAATTTATTATTTGTGACAAAATCTCTGTAGCATATTTAATTTTCTTCCATCTCCTGATAAAGGTATAATTTGAAAATGAGAAAAAATCAACCTTAAAATTAAATCAATTCAAGGAAAACTAACCTCTACTTCTTTCCTAGCATTTTTCTGATTTTAAATAGAATATGTTTATTTCACAAAACTTAAAAATGACAGAAAATAATTTTGAAATAAATAAATTTCAGCCCTGATCTCATCATCCAGAAATATCTCCTGTAGCCGGTAGGTATAGCCTCTCATATTTTTTTTTTCCAACTTCATGGGTGACTATATAAAAACTTCAATCAAATTTTGGTTACACTATTTTGCATCATTTTGTCTCATTACCTGATACTTTTGATGAGCATTTTCCCACTTTATTAGATACTTTTGAACCAACCATACAATTGAATAACATACAATTACAGACGTCTATGTGAGCTAATTAGGCTCTGCAGTTCAAACCCTTGAAGGAAGTCTTCTCATTCCTTAGTGGAAAAAATGAGTCCAATTTTTCTGCCCTTGATTCTTGATCAGGTTCACCTAGCCTCCCAAGAGCAGCCACCAGCAGCAGGCGGAGAGGCCTCCTGCAGAGAACCAAAGCTCTCCCTGTGGCCACTCAACGTCACATCCCACCAGCTCTGTCCACCTCCTGAGAGTCCACGCACATTGTGTTCCAAGGCACTACTTATTTTTAGGTGATGTTTGCCTCTTGTTTCTGCAGCTGTTTGAAATCACAAGCTTCGGGTGCTACATCCCAAAGAAACCCTGGCAGAGACACAGGTGTAAAGGAGGGGAGAAGACACTTGTCAGAACCATCTTGACCCAAGGAAGCTTCTCCACAAAGGTCTGCACCTATCGTTGCACTGTGATAGAGGACAGAGGATGCAAGACTGGGCAAACTGTGGTGCGGGACCCCATTCTGCCTCTTACTTGCCAGCTGGGTGACCTTGCAAAAGTCATGTCACTGACTTCTAGTCCTCTCTGTACAACAGGACAGTAGGCCACCAAGTTACAAGGGTTGAGTGATTCTGTAAAGCTGCTTTGTAAACTGTAATGGCCATTTCTGTATTTTGAATAGAGGGGAAGAAGGAACTTCTGGGGTGTCCATATGTCCCCATTATTTACTGGCTCCAAGGAGATCAACAACAAATCAATCCAGCATGTAAGCCTACAACTCTATGAAGACCAGGCCATTCAAAATGAATCCGAAGGGCTTGAGTAAAGGTAATGCTAGCAGCTGTAACATGTCCCCAGACTTTGGCAGCCCAATATACCCAAAGCTTTGTTACTCCTGTGAACAACCACACAGGTGTTGCTGGTGGTTGGCAGCTTTGTGGGGACACAGACTCTTCCCACCTGGGGTTCTGTCTCATCGTCTAGGGTTTCAGGATCCTCTGCATCCAGTCAGCAAGTGAAGAAAATGAAAAAGAAGAAGGCACATGCTTGCTTCTTAGCTGCCTCGGCCAGAAAGCGACACTCATCCGCGTCACTCACCCTCCTCTAGCAAGCATTGGTTTCACAGCACACCTTCCCTGGAAAGAAGCCCAGACACATGGTCTAGGTTTGGTGGCAGCTAGCCAGCCACATATATTACAATAACTAATAGAAGAAAACATAAGGCAAAAATAAATGCTAAGATTGAGCAAGAAAAAAAGTGAATCTAATGTTGTCTTTGTGACTCTTCCAGCATGTGTGTCTTGTTTACACTGGTCGTCAGAGAAAGGCTACATTTGTTTATGCATTTATCCATTGATTATTCATTTATTCAAAAAAACTTGTTGCTGGACATGGTGCATGACGGTAATTGCAGTTCTTGGGAGGCTGAGACAGGAGGCGCGCAGGTTCAAGGACAACCTCAGCAAGGTAGCAAGACCCTCAGCACCCTAGTGAGACCCTGTTTGAAAATAACAACAAAAAAAGGGCTGGGGGTGTTGCTTGGAGGTTGAATGTCCATCCCTTGGTTCAATCCCCAGTACCAAATAAAATAAACTTGTCACGCACATACACTGAGCAGGTAATGACACAGCAGGGACCTAGCACTCTCCTTCACTCTGATGAGGATGTCCAGGCGTGCTTCCTCTAGCAGGCATGCTGCAAGCTGCAAGAGGACTGCTGTCGTGCCCAAATGCCACTACTCCATTCTAATATGAAACACAGATTCTGAAATCTGGCTATCTGGCTTTGTCTCTGATTAGCTGTGTAGCTTGGGTAAGTTACCCAGCCTCTCTGGACCTCTGCTTTCTTATCTGTGAGATGAGGGTAATTGAGGGAGAGCCTGGGAAGCTCCTAGCATGGTGACTGGCACCCAGTAGGTGCCCCACATGTCAGCTCCATGACCACTATCCCCACCTTCTGCAATCCAACCCACGCTGCCTACAGATCTATAACAACCCCACTAGGATGCGCAGGTCGGGGGGGGGGTTGGGCAAAGAATTTCTTATTCAAATAAATAACTTTCCCTGAATTCACTGGCTGTGAAATCTGCCAGTGAGGATGTGCGAAGTGTGATTCTTTTGATGATGGGAAATTGGAAAGAGAAAGTTCTAAATCACGGCTTGCCAATCTTTTTCACAGGCAAATATAATATTAATAGATATTTATTACATGATAATTAAATCCTCTTTCTTGAAAATTACCAAAGTGGATTTTTTTTCACTAAATTCCCACCATAGCCCTATGAAGTGGGCACTATTAGAACAGTAGCAACAAACAAATTGAGGATCACAGGGACTCATAGTTTGCCCAAAGTTACCCAGCTGACAAGAGTAGCATCAAGATGCAGGTCCAGGTCTATCCAGCTACAGGTCTTAGATCTGCCCACTAGGTAAGCTGCCTCTCAGGTTGTGTGTGTGTGTGTGTGTGTGTGTGTGTGTGTGTGTGTGTGTGTGTGTGTGTATGTGGTGCTGAGGATTGAATCCAGAAGCATTCTACCTACAAGCTACATACCCAGCCCTATTTTTTTTTATTTGGAAACAGGGTCTCACTAAGTTGCTAAAAGCCTCACTAAGTTGCTGAAGCTGGCTTCAAATCTGTGATCCTCCTGTCTCAGCTTCCCAAGTAATGTGCATCACCATGCACCGTGCCCAGCTTCCTGTCCACATTTGACAGTGAAGAGGAACCGAGATTCAGGATAACCCCTCAGGAGTATAGGGAGGAATTCAGCAGCAGTAATGACAGACACTTACAGAACACTAACTGACTGCATGCCTGGCACAATAGCAAGTACCTCATACATTTCTCATTTAGTGCTCTGAAAAACTCCCTGAGACAGGCGCCTTTATTGTCCCAATTTTATACAGTCAGAAACTGGCTCTTAAAAATTAGAATCTCATGTCAACATGCAATGACGGAGACAAAAGTGAAACATTTTTTCACATCTACAGAAACTGAGAAATTTTTTCTCCCATGCACTTTGGGAAAGAAAAAAAAAAAAGCATTCATTTAATAAAAATTTCCTGAGCATCTACTTTGTGGCATGCAGTGGAGCCCAGGTAGATGATGTCCCTGCTCTCAGGGAGTGACAGCTTACTAGGAAAAGAGAGATGATACGCCAAGAAACAAATTGGTAAGTAATATGCTTTTGGGTAGAAATGGCACTGTGGAGGATATAAAGCAGGCTGCAGGAGTGGAGAATGACAGGAGGGGGCTGTGGACAGGTGCCTGAGTATGGATAAGTATTCAGCCCACACACACCTTGGGAAAGGTGTTCCAGGAAAAGGACTACTACTGTGTATTGGCTCGGAGGTGTGACACAGCTTGGCATGTTTGAAGAAGGTAAGAATGCAAAAGTGGCCATTGATTATAGTTAACAGTGGAGCTGAGAACAAGGAGAGTAAATCACAGAAAAATACAGCCAACTGTCACTTGGGAACATAGGTGGAAACTTCCTAAATTATAAACAGTAACAAATCAAATCCAAGAGCATGGTAGAGGACACATTTTGTCCAAGGAAAGCTTATCCAAGGGGCAAAAGACACTATCTGACAAATTAATTCTTACACACCACAGAGATTATGTAATTAATCTAATGATTTATTAATAACTCAGTAGCTAATAATTTATTAATTATCTTGATAAATACAAAAAGCATTCAATAAAGTTCAATTCAGAATTAACTGTTTTAAAATTCAGCAAATCAGGAATAGAATGCAAGTTCTCCAACATACAAAAGGATGTCTATCAGAAATCTTTAGCAATTAGATACCTAATGGTGAAGCCTTAGAAGCATTTCCACTAAAGATAACTGCAAAACAGAGTTGACTGCTATTGTCAATACTGATCACTATGATTCTGGAAGTCAAAAGACAGTAAAAAAAAATAGAGCTATTAAGATTGGAAAGAGGGAAAAAATCTTTCATTCTGCAGATACCCTGATTGTACACACACAAAAAAAACCAAAAACTATAACAATCAACTGAAAACTATTAGAATAAGAAAGTTCAGGCTGAGACCGGAGGATCCGGGTTCGCGGCCAGCCTCAGCTACCTAATGAGGCACTCCGCAACTTAGTGAGACTCGGTTTCAAAATAAAGAATAAAAAATAGGGCTGGGGGTATAGCTCGGAGGTAGAATGCCCCTGAGTTCAATCCCCAGTACCGCAAAAAAAAAAAAAAAAAAAAAAAAAAAAAAAAAAAAAAAAAAAAAAAAAAAAAAGAATAAGAAAGTTCAAAACTATAGATAGACGCAACACCAATATAATTAATCCAATAGCTTCCTAGATATCAGTGCTTATTCGCTTCATAATAATTTTAAAGATTCAATTGGCAACCACAAAAAACTCCTAGAAAAATATAATTTTTAAAAATGTACAAGATCTTCTTAAAAATAACTTAAAGATTTTAAGATCTTCTTAAAGATAACATACAAGACCTTCTTCAAAATAAAGAACTTTACTAAATAACATGAACACCTACATAAATGAAATAACAAGCCATATTCCTGGCTGGGAATTCAAGACTTAGTATTGCAAATATGCTGATTTTCCCCACATTTATCCATCAATGCAATTCTGATCTAAATTCACCAGCATTTTTATTCAGGCCTTCTCCTACCAGATGTCAAAACACATTGTAAGCTATAGTAATTAAAATGGTATAGTACCAGTATAGATATTGACAAATTGATCAGTGGAACAGAATAAGAAACCTAGAAACAGACTCAAGTGTACATGAAAATTAAGGATACGATAAAGATGGTAACTCAAATTAATGAAGACTAATGTACAAATGGGATTGAACCAATTAGCAATTCATTGGGGGGAATTTATGAGGTTCCTAATTCAAATCATCCATAGAAAATAAACTTCAGATAAATTAAAGTGCAAAAATAAAAAAATAAGTGAAGAAAAAGATAAATATTTCTTAAGGTTGGAGGGCCTTCCTAAGCAAGAGAGAAAATCCAGAAACCATAAAACTTCCCAGATTTAATCTCACAAAAAAATCATAAAATTATATAAGTCAAAATTCTCCATAAGCCATGTTTAAATGACTAGTAAAATTTATTCCCAACATACTTAGCAGGTGAAAAATTAATATTCAGAAGCTATAAGAATTCCTAACAGAGCAAAAACATAAACACAATTTAGAAAAAAAACTAATAAAAGAAATAAACAGGCAATGCACAGAAAATATAAGCACAATAAGCATGTAAAACTATGTCACACATTTAGAGAAGGAAATGAGAATTATTTGGCAAAAAGTAAAAAGACAAAGGTTAAGCGTTGACAAAAATGTGGAGGAGAAAGCCTCATGCCCACCGTGTGTGTAAATTGGGGGTGAAGGCCATTCAAAAACATCCATCAGATCCACCATATGATCCAGCTATCCCACTGCTGGGTTTCTTTCCAAAGGAACTGAAATCAGAATATTATAGTGATACATGCATATCCATATTTATAGCAGCATAATCCACAACAGCCAAATCATGAAACCAACCTAGGGGTCCATCAACGAATGTACTGTTTACAAAATTATGAGACATACACACAATGGAATTCTACTCAGCAATAAAGGAGAACAAAATTATGTCATTTGCAGGGTGGACTTAAAGAACATTATGTTAAGTGAGATTTGCCAGTCACAGAAAGTGAAGTCTCATGTTTTCTTTCATATATGGAAGTTAGGGAGTAATCTGAATACAAGAGTGACTCCAGATAATGGAGGAGAAACCCCAGTGGAGCAGTGGGGGAGGTCTAGGGGACGGTGGGGGCTGGGAGAATTAATGAAAGACACATTTCCATAGACCTTATGTACAAATATGAAATTGTCAATGCCGGTCTCAATGTGGTGTATGGGGAAGAGGAGAGAAGCCAAAGGAAAGCTCAAGTGCTGTGTGCATGTATGTCCCTATCATTCTGAACTACGTTTTGACATGAGACTACAATGTACCAATAAAAGTATAGAAAAATAAATAAATAAATAAACATCCAGCCGGGCGTGGTGGCGCACACTTGTAATCCCAGCATTTGGGAGGCTGAGACCGGAGGATCCGGGTTCACGGCCAGCCTCAGCTACTTAGTGAGGGCCTCCACAACTTAGTGAGACCCTGTTTCAAAATAAAGAATAATAAATAGGGCTGAGGGTGTAGCTCGGAGATAGAATGCCCTTGGGTTCCATCCCCAGTACCACAAAAAAAAAAAAATCCATCAAAAAATTTAAATGCGTGTATCAATCCACTGAACTAGTTCACTTCTAGGACTCTTCCTAAAAGAAATAGCTTGTATGTCCCACACAACTCATTATATATGTTTATTTCTGTGTACCCAAGAATGTTCATCACAGCATTGTGTGTAGTGGCAAAAAAAAAAAAAAAACAAAACACAAAAAAATTTAAAACCTCTCAATTTACCCTCAATAAGGAAAGGAATAGTTACGTATCCATGGCATACCCATTCCATCCCAACCACCTCCACTTCATCATTCTCACAAGAGACTTGAAGATGCCTTCCTATCATTTATGACATTGGCTTGCATACTCCCTCTTTATAGGCAATCAAGGACTTAAAACAAAAGCTAAGGTCTGGTCAGGCTTTCTCAGTACAAGTATCCTCCTCACATACTTTGGTTGTCTGACTTATCACTCCCCACCTGCCCCCACCCCCTGACTAGTCTAGATGGAAAAAGAATTTAACTTATAACCAACCTCAGTGCATGGCAACCTATAAATCATGCAGGGAATGATAAGCCTATTGGAATCAATACTTAAGACCCCCAAATAAAACTGAAAATTACAATGCCACTCTTTCTTTTTTTCTTTTCTTTTCTTTATTGGTGCATTGTAATCATACATCTCTGTGAGGTACAAGCTGGTAGAGGCATACATGCACACATCTCTCATTTAACCCTTTCCCAATTTCTGCCCCATTCCCTCCCTCCCTTCTCATGTTCAGCTTAGTGATTGACTTTGATATGTTTGTGAATGTACATCGTGTGCATTAGGGTGTTTCCCTCCCCCCATCACCTTCAGTTAGGTCACCTTCTTTACTCATCTAGGGACAATGTCATACTCTGTTATTAATTATTATAATAATTAGTATGCATAATATTCTGTAGTTACCAAGTACTTCTTCTCTGGTATTTAAATGATCTTTATAATAACTCTGAGAGTTTTATAAGGCAGTTATTATTATCCCATTTCATAAGTAAGAAAATTTAAGAGCCAGGCTTGGTGGCACATGCCTGTAATCCCAGCACTTGGGAGACTGAGACAGGAGGACCACAGATTCAATGCCAGCCTCAGCATCTTAGTGAGACCCTGTTTCAAAATAAATAAAATAGGGCAGCAGGTGTAGCTCAGAGGTAGACTGCCCCTAGGATCAATCAGTCCTCAGTATCATAATAAAAAAGAAGTATGAAAAATGAGGTCCACAAAGGAAATAACGGTTGCCCCCAAATTCCAAGACTCAGAAGAGGCAGAACCAAGACTGAGTGTTGACCTTTGGCCTTTGAGACATGCTCTTCCTGCACAAATCCAGATCATGTATATGCAATTAGTAATATCCCACACATCTAGATTCTAACCTTGTAAATGTGATGCTCAGAAACACTGTCCCTGACTCAGAAAGGAGACCAAATGCCCCTGCACCAGCCCCCGACCAGCTCTCTCTCAACCCTGCTCTAAGTCAGCACCTCTACTCAGGAGTCCTTGGCTCAAACACAGTTGCCTCTGACCAGTGAGGTGCTCCTAATCAGACTCAAGTGCTTCCTGCCCCTAGGAGATCAGAAATAGAGACTTGGTGGGGGTGGGAGTGGGGACAGGAGGAACCTTTGAGAAGCAAGCTGTGCTATTCTCATTGTTTTTACTCAAACATGAATCTTTGTTCTCCAATGCAAATTTTGAGAAACTGGTGCCAATCTGCTCTGAACAAAAGAATTTTGGTCTGAACAAACAAAATTTGCGAGGAAAAGTCTGGCTTTTCTAGTGTGCTCTTGAGCATCT
Source organism: Graphiurus murinus (assembly GCA_004027655.1). Classification (NCBI taxonomy): domain Eukaryota; kingdom Metazoa; phylum Chordata; class Mammalia; order Rodentia; family Gliridae; genus Graphiurus; species Graphiurus murinus. The sequence goes on along the minus strand of PVLC010020313.1, from coordinate 16,589 downwards.
GCCTCTCTCCCCACCCCCCATGCTGGATCTCTCCCAAAGGTAGACGAAAACTTTGAAGAAAACTTCCCGGGTTCCTTACCAGTTACAGAAGCCAAGAGAGAGCCCAGGGTGTCACATGTCAAAGTTACTAAAATAAATGTCCTTACAATGCTTAGGAGATTCAACTAGCTGACCCTAAGTGCCCTCCCTCAACACCTCGAAGACCTTAGGGTTCTATAAATGGGGGAGGCCTTGGTTTCAATGGGTGTTTACCAAAGGCCTGATCCTCTGATTCTTCTAAATGGAATTTTCCATTGATTTCATTGTCTATAATATTGCATTAATGCCATTACTTTCAATATATGTTTATTAAGCAAATGATTATTTAAACAAAAGTGTACTTTTTTCTTGCTCTTTTCTTCTATTTTTTTTTTTTTTTTTTTTTTTTTTTTTTTTTTTTTTTTTTTTTTTTTTTTTTTTTTTTTGCGGTACTGGGGATTGAACTCAGGGGCATTCTACCTCTGAGCTATATCCCCAGCCCTATTTTTTATTCTTTATTTTGAAACAGAGTCTCACTAAGTTGTGGAGGGCCTCACTAGGTAGCTGAGGCTGGCCACGAACCCAGATCCTCCGGTCTCAGCCTCCCAAATGCTGAGATTGCAAGTGTGCACCACCACACCCGGCTTGCTCTTTTCTTTCACATACCAAAAATATATGTAAATGGATCCATTTTTTTCTGCCATCCTCATTGAATATCATAAGCAATATTTCTAATCATTTTAATAGATGTTTAATAGTGTTTAACCCCACTGTTGTGCCTCAATTTACTTAACACTATATTTTTGGATATTGAATTTTTCAAAATTTCATTAAAATTATAAATAATATATCAATGAAGATCTTGGTGAATAAGACTCATTTATATTCTATGGAATGATTTACGTACACTAAAATTCTGGGATGTAAAGTATATGATTGAAGGATTTGGGTTTTAACAAACATTTGAAATGGAAGTCAATCCACTAACCTCAATATCAGACATTGACTTCAATTTCGTTGCCATTAAACACAACTATATCTGTAGGTTATTTTTCATATTTTAATGCTTTCTGTAGCTCATATTTAGCTTCATATTTTTTATAACCACAAAGATGGGGCATTAAAACACATTTATGTTCCAATGAAAAAATATGACCTAGCAGTTTATATTGGTAAAATAAGGTAAACACCAAAGAAGGAACTCAAGCCTATATCTATTACTTCCCATAAAGGATTTTTTTTCCCAGCAGGGGATTCCTTGAGTCTAAGGAATGAACCTTTGTATCCAAATGACTCCTTTACTGATTCCACGTGGCTGAGGGCCTAAGCATGGCAGGTAAAAATAAAAATTCCAAGCCCCATTGAATCAAAGTCTCCCAGAGGGACCTGGGAGTCTGCTCTGTTTGGGATGGAGGAATTGGGTTGGATTTTAAATAAGCTTCCCAGGTTATAGTTATCACCAGGGAAGTTGGGAAACATCTGGTCTAAACCTTGGGCCACTGGGTGAAGGCCACAAGGAGGCAGATTTCCATTTGCTTGAGAGAATTCCCAATCAGACAGACCTACCTGGATAACAGAGATAGCACCTTCCTGTCCATGAAAAGTTTGTCTGGAAACCTGATAACTACAGCCTTCCCTCAGAAGACCCCAGAGCAAATCACAAAAGCTCCCCTTTGAATTGGGGAGCTGTCTCTTACAGCGCCCCAGGGCTCTACAGAGCAGCTCTTAGAAGCAGGCAGAACTTGAGGCCTCCAAGAGTCCGTTCCACCTTAGTACCACATGATTCTAATTTCGAATAATAAAGCCAATAGTCCACAAGTGTAGTTTCAATATTTTCCCATTGACATAATGTGGACTTTTAATTTGTAATAGAACTGGGAAGTAAAGCTAGCTGAGACTCCTAACCATCAGGATATTCCAGGTCACTTATCCACCTTCCCCTCTGATGCTCAAATCCCCCTAAATCCTCACTTCTCATTCCCCAACCTCCCACCCTGTAAACTGCCTCCAGCTTCCAGGAAGACTCAGGGAAGGAGCGATCCCTAACTCCATGATAGCACTGATGGAGAGAGAAATCAGGCTGGCCCCCCGAGAAAAGGAAGGGGGCAAGTATTTAGTCATGCATAGGGTTGCAAGAGTAGGCTATAATTTGGAAATTTTCCCACATTATAAATATAGGCTGACTTGGGAAAACTTTCTCTTCTTCCCACATTCCAGCCTTGAGGAATGGGCGGTCAGCTTATCCCAGGAAATGCTGTATTTCTATGATCTGTGCTCTCATCCTGTGCAAGCATCCGGACCTCGTGAGAAAGCTGGGCTGTTGTAGCTGCTGAGAAAGCACAGTGCTTTTAAGGAGCAACAGGTTCGGGGCCAGGGATATCCTTGTCTTCTGTCTGCTCCTGATGATTCCCTAGTCTCCTTCTCTCACTTAGTTTACTCATGGGAACATTATGGCAAAGGCATCCTGGTTTTTGTGATGCACCTGGCCTCTGTGGTTGATAAGATTGTTTGGGAGAGTGAGGGGTGGGGAAGGAAGGCCTTGGGGTGCATCTGCCCTTTGTCCCCAAGGTGGTCCCTGGCTGCCTTAAGTGTCTCTCAGTGAGCTGCAAACTCCTTCTCTAAAGAGGGAACCAGCTAAGTGTTGTGCTGAGCCCAGATGCGTGTGTAGAAACCAACCTTAAAAACTTCTTAGTAGGCTGGGCTTGGTGGCACATGCCTGTAATCCCAGCACTTGCAAGGCTGAGACAAGAGGATCACAGGTTTCAACAATTTAGTGAGACCCTATTTCAAAATAAAAGGAAAAAAGGGATGGGGATGTAGCTTGGAGGTAGAGCAGCCCTAGGTTCAATCCCCAGTACAAAAAAAAAAAAAAAAAACCATCACTGAATGTTCAATGAAAGGTGAAGACCTGTAGAATATGGGGGGAGGGGAGGAGAGACGCAAAGAAAGAGGCCACAGCATCCTCCATCACTCTGCACATTAAAGCCTGGTCTCAGGCAGCCCTGGCATGCCTAAAGCATGTTAGAAATGCAGAATCCCAGGCCCACCCCAAACTTAATCAATCAGAACCCACACCAAAACAGGGTCCCAGGTGGTTCTCAAGCATGGGGCACTGACGTCTGAGAAGCATCTAGATCACTCACAGAGATAAAGAGCACTGTTTAGTATTCTTTCTGATTATAAAAGTAATTAGAACTTACTATAGGAAATTCAAAAGCGTTCTCCCACCCCAATCCCATCATCCAGAGAGGAGGAAGGCAGCTGGAATTACAACGTATTCTGGCTCTTACACAAGGTGATTACGAGGCCTCTCCCAGATCTGCATGCCATTAAGAGAGCAGCCGCGTCAAGTCCGATGTGGCTGGCCTGGGGTAAGGTGGGCGGCAGAGTGGAGAGAGGGATGGAAAGAATTACTAGCGCAACCCCAAGGAATCCCACAATGTCCTCACTACTCCGTGGGCCAGAGCAATTTGGTGAACTGCAGGGCAGGTAGGAAAATGTTTCTCTTCTTCCCAGGATTGCCATCTGGAGTGATTCTAAGAACTGGGAGAGGGATGTTGGGTGGGAGTCCTCAGAGCCATCCAGACCAGATAACTCAGATGGAGCCACAGATGGTGAAAAAAAGCGGGGGACTCCCAAGGCAGGACGCACCCCAGGGTGGGGCTTCCAGCATGGTGCAGATTTGACAGGAGCCGGGTAAAGGATGAGGGCCCTGGAGAGATGAGGGTAAGGAAGACCAAGGTCGGGAAAGGGGACTCGCTTAACTTCCCTGCAAGGTGGGAAAAGCAGAGACAGAGCAGACCTGTAAGTTGCCCCATTTCCAGGGCATTCCATTGGTGTACCTGAAGTCCCATGGTGGGGAGCTACAGTGAGGGGGAACCCTGGAACCACAGGGGCTGATCCTGCTCCAGTCTCTCCCACCCCCCTGGGGACTAAGGAGGTCACCCAACCCAATTACACAAGCTCAGGTTCTTTACATAACACTTACAGTGTGTTATACAATTAACATTGAAATATTAACATTCTCTCACATGCTCAATAGTCCCATGAGAATGCCATTTTAAAGACAGTATCATTACCATATCTTATTTAAATATTTCCCATTTCTGGAGTGTTAGTTTATTTCTCCATTTTTTTAACTATATTATATGATGCTGCGATAAATATGTTTACTCACATCTTTTAACCACATACCCAATTATCTCCTTTTTTTTATTTAGGCAAACTTTTTTTTAAATCAAAGTAAACTATACATATAGGAAAGTACAAAAATCAGAAGTGCACAGTTTAATGACTTTTCGCAAAGTGAACACCCCACGGAACTACCACCTAGGTCAGAAGCCGAAAGTGAGCAGAAGCCCAGCCCCTTCCCGCCCCGCCTGATTGCCACACCATCCTGCTATCTGTGGTAGTCAGCTTTTCATTGTTGAACCAAAATACCTGAGATAATCAACATAAAAAGAGGAAAGGATTTGGGGGGCTCCCAGTTTTAGAGGTTCCAGTCCATGATCATTTGGCCCTGTTGCTTACCTCATGGAGGCCAGGAAACAGAAAGACAGGAAGAGGAAGGGGCTGAGGTCCCAATATCCCCTTCAAGGTGCACCCCCAAACCTAACTTCCTCCCATTGGGCCCCCTCTCCAAGAGATTCTACCACCTCCCAGTGATGCTCTCCCTCCTGGGAGAGGGCTGGGGAGCAAGCCTTGAACACTCGGCTTGTGAGGGGTGTTCAAGAGCCAAGCCATACCATTATCCTAACTTTTAATGCCAATAGATTGAACTCTATCTAAATTCAAACATATGTTATGCTTATATAGTTGCTTATTTAAATTGCATAAATAAAAATGACATATTTACTAATATTTCATATTTACTGATTCTATTTATGTCTTGAGGTACATATTTTATGTATCTTCTCTATCAACTATAGATAAATATATATATTGGAATTTTATGCAAATTCAACTATAAAATCATGCAACTTTTGCCTCTGGTTCATTTTGCTCAACATGTGTGTGAGGTACATCCACCTTTTGTTTATAGCAACAGTTCATTCATTTCCATTAAGTGACTATACACAGCTTTTGTATTTGTTCAGCATTGCTAGTTCTTAGCAGGAGTATTGAGCTGCTACAAGCCACTCAACCATAACCAGAAGCAGAAGTCCACTTCTTTTGTGATTAAATTCTAAGCGAAATCACTGAGCAAAAGAAACAGATACATTTTAGGACATTGATATGCAGTACTCACTGCTTTCCATAAAAGCTGTGACAATTTATGCTCAAGAAAAAAGGTGCAGGATTTCTGGGGGATGAATGTCAGCAATATCCTAACGATAACAAAAAATTTGAATCCTACTAATAGCATTTTCGAAGTATTATAATTGTCAATATGTGAGTTATAAATATTAAGATGTTGCTATCACATTTTATGAAGCTCTTTGTGCTAATTATTACTTAATTCTCATAAAACCCCAAAGGGAAAAAAATTATTTCTGTCCCATTTTAAAGATGAAGCAACTGTGACTCAGAAAAATGGAATCAAACTGGCTAAGTCACATGCTTACTGAATAGCAGAGTCTTCCTGAGCCACACCAAGCTACACTTTGTCTAAATTGCTGAAAGTGCATTCCAGACACTACGGGTTAAACTGGGTGCCAGAGAGACAGTCACATCACCCTTCGGTGTGGATCTGAGCATCTTTCAAAGACCAGGTCAAATGCACCCCCTTTTCCAAGGGACTCTCCCCTCTCTACCCATCCTAGTGCAGTAACACGACCTCCTTCTGGGGCCAGGCCCCTATATCAGGAAGGGGTTCCTGCCAGCAGGATCCTAGAACATCACTGCTGAGATAATTTAGTCCAGGAATTGCAATTCCGTAACTCTCCCTCCCTTGCCAATGGCAGACATAACTAATGGATCACCATTGCCACAATGTATCGTGCTGAGTCCAGCTCTACCCCACCTGCCACACTGGCCTGTCTCTGTCCCTTAAATGTGCCAAGTTCCATTCTACCTTGTGACCTACATATTGGTACAGCCGGATTTTTTCATGACTGGATTCTTTGTGTCATTCAGGCCTCAGTTCAAATGTCACCTCTTCAGAGATGTTTTTGCTGAACCCCAAGACTCAAGTAACATCACCTTCCCTGACTTATCTTTTGTCTTTTCATCACTTTTTAGTTGAACTAGCTAGTTGCCTGTTTCTGTGCTTGTTCTTGTTTCCTGAGAACAGAGCCTCATCTGATTTGTTCACCTCTGGCCAGTACCTAGAAGAGTCCCTGGCACATAGTAGTTAATCAATTAATAATTGCTGAATAAGCCAGTGACTCAAGATGCATTTTTCTGCCAAGTCCAAGTCTGACATTAAAATCCTTCCTATCACAATATGACAGCCACTTGCTACTAAGCACAGAATTGAAACACGGCATAAAACATTTTGGCCAGGCCTAATTTCCTTAATCCACTATTTTACAGGTAGGGAAACTGAGGCACAGAAAAAGAGATATGCCTTTCACAAAGGCAGGGAACGAGTGAGGGGCAGAACTGGGACCAACACCAGCTTCTCCCACCCTCCATCCTGCCTGCCCTCTCCCCACACGGGAAAGCTGAAGAGCTGTCTGTTGTAAACTGTAAACCATCCGCCACAAGGCAGAGGAGCAGGGCCATTGTGCTCCGGGAGCTTGCCTGTGAATTACGCACCTAATTACCAGCTGCCTTTTTTTCCCATTCTGCGGGTAAAAGTCTGATCACATATAAGATTCTCCCTGTGTTTCCGTGGATACAAAGCGATCCTAATTTCGAACTCCCTTGCAAATGGCAAAGGAGTGAACTTAATTTTAATAAAAACAAGGAAAATCATACGTGTGAGCTTAATAAAATCTAATTTGGGCAATTTGGAGCTCATAAAATAAAGCCTTTATGTAAAAACTAGCAATTAGCTTTATGAAACAATACAGTGAACCCTTGGCATTGGGGGAGGGGGAGAGCTAGACACTCCGAGAATACGCCTGGGGCGGGGCGATGATACAGGAAGGCTAGCGGCAGGGAAGGACGGTGCTCAGTGCCACCAGAGGATTCCTGTTCAAGTCCCCGTGCTGCCACTTCCAAGAGCTAGGACCTTGAGCCAGGCACTTTCCCTCTCTAGCCCCTGGTGCATGGACCCCAGTGTCCTCGTTTGTCAGATGAGGTTGGTGAACCCCACTTTACTTAAGAGAGCGGTTGTACGGACAAATAAGAATGCAAACATGCAGGAGCTTTGTAAAAGTATCCAACAATTACTATTTCATCATCTCACCTGACTAACATTCTTCCCAACAAACAGAGAAGGGAGTTCTGTGGGTCACATAACCCAGGGCAGGGGATACAGGATGAAGTGGAGGTGGAAAGCAGGTGGGTGACCTTCCAATTCACAGGACACAGCGACTCGTGCCTGTATTCCCAGTATCTGGGAGGCCAAGACAGGAGGATCACAGGTTTGAGGTTAGCTTCAGCAATATAGCAAGACGCTATAAAAAATAAAATAGGGCTGGGGATGTAGCTCAAAGATTCAGCCTCCAATATAAGAAGAAAAAAAAAAGATATCGAGGACCTATGAGAAGCTGCCAGAGGTTGGTTACCAGAACCAGAAACAAATCTCCAAGTCACACTGAGCCTGGGGAAGGACCTGGATCTCCTGACAGGCAGCTGCTATGGCCCTGCACATCTGCAGCATGACAGATCACCTTCACACAGAGAACTCTGCGGGCATTTGACACAGCCAGAAATGAAATCCTGGCAGGTACAATGGCTAAATTTAGGTCACACGACCAGGTGACCCAGTCAAAACTCAGGCCAGGTTAGCCAGCTTTCCTGATTCCACAGGGCAGCCCACTTTGCAACTGATAGTGAGGCTGAGAAGCTGATGTCTGCTGTGTCCCGTCTCCCTTCCTCCCCAAGGGCATCTGCAGCTTCTACAGAGCTTCTGGGGGCCACGTCTACAAAGAGCCTGGCCTGCAGCATGGTGGCTTTTCCTAGTCCTTCTGCCAAGCAACCCTACCACCACTCCAGGCAGAAAGCAATTTTTCCTTAGTGCCTTCCCAGAAGCAAAGTGGATAATTAATTGCACTGAATAACACATTAAATGTACTAATAATTGGGTAGTCACAGCAAAATGATTACTTTGAAGAAATATTACCGATTCTCTGTTGTACTTAACATTTCTCCTTATTTATCATTACCATTTTAATCAATAATAGTCACAATACGAATAAATCCGTCTTAATTTTAATTGTGTTCAATTGGATGTACCAGTACTTGAGTATTCTAAGCATACTTCATTATTTATATTAATTTAAGATCACTTAAAGGCAAATTACATAGTTTGTACTTTCAAGTAGGGAGGTAATTATGACAAAGTTTCCCTGGATTCAGCATTTTCCGGCACTGAACCAGGCAAGGTGTCGGGCATCTGCCCTTTTCTGAGAGGCATGAGGGTCAGGGATGGAGAGGGTAGAGGGAGACTCTCAAAGCCCCCACTTGAATTAGCATATCCTGGCCTTTTAGAAAAGGCTCCGGTCTCTAGAAGTATAATTGATAGCTCAGTGGCTTCGCCCTTACTCCTGCCCTCTAGTCGTTAACACAGCCTTCATCCATTCTTCCACCAAGACCAAGGGCCACACCCTGTGCTAGGCACTAGGACACAGGGAGATAAAAGAGCGAGAGAATTAGAAAACGTTCAGAAGCCCTTGCAGCGGTGCTGATAAAAACTGGCAAGAGCCGACAGGTGAAGAACACATAACCGAGGGAATCAGGGAATGCTTCTAAAGGCAAAGGCACTTCTCTAGGTCTTGAAGGTTGAGTAAGATTTGGCAGGAAGTGGAGGAGTGGACTCCAGCTTTGGCAAAGAGCTGGTTAGATGGCTCTGACAGATTGAGGGCTTCCAGAGGTGACAGGGTAGTGGTGAGAGAGGAAGCACAGAAGAGAACCAAGGCCAGAGTGACGCTGACCTTCAAACGAGGCTTCAGGTGGACGACTGGGATTGCCGGTGTCAGAATGCAGGAGAAAGTCAGGTGTCAAAGGGATGATGGTTTCTTAGGCACTCCATGTGAGGGGCCTTGGGACAGCCAGGTGGAGAACCTGGCAGGTAACGTGCAGAAGCTGGCTAAAGCCCAGGGGAGTGATCGGTGCTAGAGAAAGGGGTCTGGGAACACTCTGGAAGAGAATCTCACAGGAAGGAAGGTGGCAATCATAGCCAACCCCACAGTCCGCCACTCCCCTTGGAAAGGCCGGCATAGGAAGCATCCTCTCCCCTTCTCTGCCCAGGCTTGGCACACACGGCAGATCTTTTTAATCTAACTGCATGGAATTGAAACTGCTCGAGTGTGCTTCAGTGACCCCACTCTGTGAGGCCATCCTGCAGCTCTAAGAGCACCAGTGCAGGAACAGCACCCCTGCACCCCTGGAGCAGTGGTCCTGGGAGAGGTGAAGATGGACAGTGAAGGGCGAGTTTATGTCCCTGTGGCCTCTCTGCATAGTTAGCCTATGAAGGTCCTGGCACCAGCAACAATTTGCTGGGGTGGTGGCAACTGGTGCTTATGATTTCTAGAAACCTAGAAGTTGTAGGAGAGGAGTTTAATGGGAAAGAGGCTCCACCTCCTGGTAACAGTCAAAACCAACATTTCTTGACGCTTTACAGTTTATAAGCTTAGGTCGGCTTTTCAAATCTCATTTAGCTCTATATCTTGACCTGGGTGGTGGTTTCCAGGTGTAAATGTGCACTATCAAGCCATCAACTTGCAGTTAGGACTCACGCTCTTCAGTCTATGTTAGCTACATTCTGTTTCATTTTTCTAATTATCCCATGAAGTTGGCAGTTTTGTCACCCACAAGGGAACGAAGCTAGCACTGAGAAACTTGCTCAGCTCCAGGGTGTGAGTGCAATCACTGAGACAGAATCGGCTGGCCGGAATTCCTCGGGTTGGATAGCAGGGATGATAGTGACATTAACAGGGCTTAGAAGACCGAGGAGGAAACAATCCTGGTGCCAAAGGCCCCAAAGAGGTCTTTGGGGATGAGATCTATTGTCTCCACCCGCCTGCCCTTTCTCTGGGACCCATGTTTGGCCTGGGCAGATGTTTTCTGGGTATACATTTTCGCTTGGACCACAACTCAAGATGAGCAAATTCCTCGGAGCCTCTGCATCTCAGGAGTCCTCCAAGTTGCTCCCTGCTTGTCCTTCAAAGTCACCTTGGAAGTTTGTACCCAGCAAATAATGCAAGATAAGATGGGCCTGGGGTTGCCAACAGGTTAGATGCCACATCTTATGTTCATAAAGAGGAAGCAGCTACCTAGGCTCAGGGTCTCCCCAGACCTAGGACGTTTGGAAGGGAATAGAAAGCCAGTCTTTCTCTCTACCTAGTGTAAAACCAGTACTTAAACAAAACACAAACACACAAAAAAATGTGATAATTAGAAGAAGGTGCAAAGTGAAAATTGGGGCAGAAAGTGACACGCTCTACTGAGTCTACGGAAGGACATGACTTAAGCAGAGCATCTAAACCTAAATAAAAGTTTGGTGGGTGACAAAGAGAGATGTGTATCACAGGCATAGGGAACAGCACAAGCTAATACAGAGAAGCAAAAGAGATCAGATGAACTCTGGAGTAGACTAGAAAAGCAGGGAGGAGGTAAATCAAGAAGGGCTGGGGAATCTGGTTCCTCTCCCTACAAACAAGGACTTCATTCAAGGTACCCTTCCGCCTTATAGATGATACAAGGGCTGAGAAGAAGTGCTTCTGGTCTCAGTGAACCTTTAAAAATGTTTGCAATCCCAAAGGGGCAGGCTTCTGCTCCTGTCTTCATGTCCATAGATTCTGCAGGACTCAGAAATTTTTTAATTCAATCCCACAAAGAAGTTTAGCTTTGTGAAGCTTCCTTCATTTGGGAAGAAAAGCAATTTAGCTTTCTCTTTGCTTGTCCAGTTTACATCTTGCCCCTATTACTCTGCTCAGCAAAGGCTCACATTTAGGAACTTGACTTCCTCCAGGCTCCCAGCCCACCATTGACTTAAAAGAAAGCAAAGAGCCAGGGGGCAGTGGTGTGTGCCTGTAACCCCAGTGACTTGGCAGACTAAGGTAGTTCAAGGCCAGCCCAGGCAACTTAGTGAGACCTTGTCTCAAAATAAATAATAAAAAGGGCTGGGGGTATAGCTCCATGGTAGAGCACTCCTGGGTTCAACTCCCAGTGCAGAAGGAAGGAAGGAAGGGAGGAAGGGAGAGGGGAAGGAAGGAAAAGGAAAAGAAAGAAGATTTTTCCCTGTCTCAAATCAAGGTCATGCTTGTGATGCTCCAATGCACTGGGCATTTGAGGAATCTTTCAGCATCACCTTCTGGAAGCAAGAGACTAGCAGACCCTGATTTGCCACATCCTAAACTAGAACTGTCTGGTGGCCATTCATGTGGTCTATGGTGCTGTCTCTGATGCTTGGGAACTTTTTCTCTTGGTGCCTGAGAAAATTTGTCCACTCCATTCCTCCAAGTGTTCAGCATCAAGATGGGACTGATTCTGTCAGTATCAGCTTTCAGCGTAATGAATGGGCTCTTGATTTCTGTCCCCATGTCTGGAAAGCCCAGATCCCCAACTGGAGTGACTGATCCACCTGGGGAAATGGCATTTGACAGAGGGAGAGAGACCTACCCACAGCTTCCTGGGGCCACTGTGGATCAGGTTGCAGATGCCCCCGGGCTTGCTCTAGACAAGAAAAAGAAAAAAGTACCATCTTTTTGCTTAATCTAGACATTCTTTGAAACAATATTCTCCAAGGTCTCTAGCCGAGAATTTCTTAGGATATCAGCAACCGACTCTGAAACAAACCACACACCTGGCTTTATGTTCTTTCCCCCTTCCGTTGCCCCTCCCCCTCCAACTCAGTGTCTCCTTGCTTAACCTGATCTTCTCAGGTAGAGTAGAGAGGACAGGGTCTGTGGTCTGAAGATCCCAGCTCAAGTCTCTTCTCTACCAAGTGTATTACAGGGTCTTGGACAAGAGAATAAGAAGCCTGCTCCACCCCCACCCCCACCCCCACCCCACACACACAAACCACCACCACCACCCTGCAAAATGGACATGAAGCAGCTCCCTCCCGGTCGATTGATTTTTCATGTATTATCCACATTATTATCCACACCATTCACTGTATGCTTCACCCAGCTCCAGAGGCTGGGAGAACAAAGGTGACTATAACCTGCCCTTATTCTTTGGAGGTCAAGTGAGAGACGACCCCTATCGCTTTGTAAATAACATGGCGCATCTTAGTTATCAAGGCTGGGACAGCGGGCTGTCACCCAAAATGGTTGTGATCAGAAACCTCAACAATGATTAAGACTGAAGGCTTGGCAGTTAGACCTGGACCCCTGGCTAGCTGTGTGAGCATCAGGAAGCCTGTAAGCTCTCTGGCCTTGTTTTTTTTTTTTTTTTCCATCTACAGAATGGGACTGACAGTCCTGTCCTCGCAGGGCTGTTTGAAGGAATACATGGAATGATGCACCTGCTGGCCAGACCTGGCTGGACAGAGTAAGTGCTCAACAAACGTTGGTTACAATTCTGGTTATTGTGATGAGGATGAGGACGCCGCTCGTTGTTTTGCGAGCAGAAGATCCAGCACAGCAGCCTGAAACCACTCTCCTCGCCTCCGGAAGGAGATGAGAGGCAGCCGCGCGGGGCGCAGTGGTGACGTGCGCTCCTCCTGTTTATCCCTCGAGGCTTCCTTTCAGCGGCTTCTTCCTCAGCAGCTGCTCTGTCAGCAGTCCATATGCTGCCTCGGCTACGGAGCAGCTTTCCAGACGGTGCTGCCAACCCCGCAGGAGAACTCTGCCACCGAGTTCAGGGGTACGCGAGCACCGCCATCAGTCCCCCGCCCCGCGCCAGCCTCGGCCTCCCTCCTGGCTCCAGCCTCGCCCGCACCCTCTGCGAGCGGAAGTGGGCAGAGGAGCGGCAGGCAGCCGGGCCTGGTTCCGGGGAGCGGGTGCACGTGGCAAGGAGGCCAGCTGGAGGAACAGAGGGGACAGATGCCACGGGGGCCCGGATTTGTTCCTGCAGGAAGGATGCAGGGAGCTAATTGTCTCGTTACCCAGGAGCGCCTTCTCCGCGGCCCTGCCACGCGGTGTGCATGCGGAGCGGTCGGTGGGCGGCTCTGGGGAGGAAGGGGAAGGTTGGCCTGGGCCTGGAAGAAACCCAGGCCTGTGCTGTGCTGCAGAGCGCGCGCCTCTGAGCCCTGCAAAGACTGCTTTGAAAATTTCAACCATAGACTCCACATCCCTTCACTATGGGAGAAAATTCCAGCCAGTGCCTTCCCGTCCCCAACACAACCTGGACATGAATACACACACACACACACACACACACACACACACACGCACGCACACACGCGGGCACGCACAACTCATACCTGTCATTGACCATTTACAATGAGCAGTGATCTAGTTTCCAATTCTCTCTCTCTCTCTCTCTCTCTCTCTCTCTCTCTCTCTCTCTCTCTCTTTTTGTACTATGAATTAAACCCGGGGCATTCTACCTCCAAGCTACACTCCCTGCCGTTTTGTTTTGTTTTGCTTTGCTTTAAAACAGGGTCTGGTTAGGTTGCTGAGAGTCTCCCTCAGTTGCTGAGGCTGGTCTTGAACCTGTAATCCTCCTTTCTCAAGTACTGGGATTACAGGTGTGCACCACCGCCCCTGCTCCAATTGGTTCTTTAAAATAAGAAGGTCTTTGGATTCTGGCATGTTCTTTTACATGCTGGGTCCCAGCCTGTTTCTGCTCCCTGGCCTTTGCACGAGTCGACCAGCTCCTCACCGTGTGTGCTCAGCTTTCTTGTGTCTATCCATCACTTTCCCAACCAGCTTTCAGGGAAACAGTTCCCAATCCTTTTCCTCGGGCTTTTATTATATGTGTTTCCTGTCTTTCTACCTCTAATTTCAGACTTCCTGGTATGAAAAGAAAGGTAATCGACCTCCGTCACTTTTGCAGGAGATTTCCGCCCACGCTCTCCCACCTCCGCCTCACAAGTGACAGCGCCGTGAAGTGGGCAGGACGAGCGGCTGCCTCCACCTCACAGTGTAGTCAGATGGTAGACAGGAAGAATTAGGAGCCGCTGCCGTCTACACTGAGGAGCTCTTGAAACCTGGGAGACTGGATTCTACTTGTCTGGCCAGCGTTGTAGACGGAATGCTCAAGACCTGCCTCTTTCCAGGCTCCCAACACCCCTCCAGAGAATTGAGAACCGTAACCTCAAATCCAATATACGCAGGAACGAATCATTTGGAACTGCGCATGCTTAGTCTGAGAGCACAGCAGTTAGTGTTTATGCAAATGGAAGGTGCTTATTTATTTTTTTTTCATAGGACAGTTTTGCAAGGCTGCCAAATAGTTTTAAGATGGCTGCCGCACACTTCTAGCCTCATATTTGTATTCTAGGAGAATTTTTTTAAAGGAAGTAACAACGTGGAAAGTGTAGTAACGATAACAGAAAAGCAAAACTCTCCTGAAATACCCAGCAGGTTTCCACCTTACATCTCATTGACCAGAACGTGTCACGTGACTACTGTCACTGCAAGGGAGGCTGGGAAACATGTCTCATTGGACATACGTCACCCCAACAATATCAAGGTTCCATTAGTAAGAAGAAAAGAGAGAATGACACAAACATGTACCTCCTGCACTAGAGAATAGGCTCCCGGAGGTCAAAAGCAGTATCTGTTTATGCTCAAGCACAAACCCCGGCACAGAGTGGGCGTTCCATAAATATGTGTTAAATAAAGAGATGAGCCAGGCATGGTGGCACATTCTTGCAATTCCAGTACTGGGGAGGCTGAGACAGGAAGATCAGAGGTTTGAGGACAGCCTCAGCAATGTAGCAGAGACTCCCAGCAACCTAACAAGTCCCTGTTTCAAAACAAAAAATAAAATCAGATTGGGGGTGTAACTCAGCAGTAGAATGCCTGAGTTCAATAATTCAATTCCTAGTACCAATAAATAAATAAATACATAAATACATACATACATAAATAAATAAAATGAATGCATACATGTATGAGTGATTGTTAAAGTCATCATTATCAAAACATTGTGTGTGTGTGTGTGTGTGTGTGTGTGTGTGTGTTTCTGAGGATTGAACCCAGAGGCATTCTACCTCTGAGCTACACACCAGCCTTATGTTTTTATTTTGAAACAGGGTCTCACTAAGTTGAGGAGGGCCTCACTAAGTTGCTGTGGATGACCCCGTACCTGTGATCCTTCTGTCTCAGCCTCCCAAGTACTGGAATTACAGGTACGGGCCTCCACGCCCAGCTTAATAAAACATTTTAAGCTCCAGATAAGCTCAAGTAGCAGGGCCCTGAAACTCCCCATCAACTTCCACACAACGCAGTGTTTGTCAGAGTTCAAAGGCGTCTGTCCCAGCAGCTTGTCACAGTTTCCCCTTGGCTTCTCCATGCACTACTTAGATGACCCTTCACACCCACTGACATGGCAGTAAATCAAAGCTGCAGCCTTTCATTCTAGATTATCTGGGATACAGCCTCCATGTTTTAGTTCATAAATTAATAGCTGATTATGAAGCACAAGATAAAAAGTACCCAACATTGATTCATATCATACACAATGACAAAGACGGGATCAGGTGTGGCCATGCGTAACAGCTGACTGGATTTCAAATTTTAATGCATGTGTTTATTGCAAGATACATATCATTTTGAAGAAAAGGGGTTGTTTTATACATTTTAATAGAAAAGACATCTACATAGATAAGGAATCCCATCTTCATAAAATGCTGTAAATTTGATTAATGAATAGAAGCATATAATTTAGCCAGAAGTACTCTCTGAGATGAATAGGATTTTAAATTGTTAAAATGTTTTATAAATGACAGAAAAAAATAGGGCACTCAGATCAGATCTCGAAATCCTTTAAAAGAGATTACATTTTAGGAGAACTTTTATATATATATAAAAAAAACAGCTTTTCTTTAATTTTTTTTTTTTTTTTTTTTTTTTTTTTTTTTTTTTTTTTTTTTTTTTTTGCAGTACTGGGGATTGAACCCAGGGGCATAGGGGCATTCTACCTCCAAGCTACACTCCCAGCCCTATTTTTTATTCTTTATTTTTAAAATAAGGTCTCATTAAGTTTTAGAGGGTCTCACTAAGTAGCTGAGGCTGTCCAGGAACCTGTGATCCTCCCATCTCAGCCTCCCAAGTACTGAGATTACAAGTGTGCGCCACCACGCCTGGCAGCTTTTCTTTAATTAACCTGAACCTCCAGAAATTGGTTCTGGGAAGCAAGAAGAACCCAGAGGGTTTTGATGGCCTCCTTTTTCTCTTCTCAACCCCAATTCTCAGGGAACAGAGTCGGGGCTGGTGGGTTCTCTGCATTCCTAATGGTGCCCCAGTAATAGTACTGTCTTAGCCCATTAACTTAATCCACTAGTAGCACTTCTTTCTAATATAGATGAGATTTCGCTGAAAGATATGTTGATTTTTCAGGAGACTCATGCTTTTTGAACCTCAATTTCTTTTTCTAGACAGTGAGAATAAAAATAGACATTC
>PVLC010020312.1:0-29418 GCA_004027655.1 Graphiurus murinus | reverse complement strand
AATCATAACAAGGTCACTCACTGAAGTGAACCTTAGGGGGAGGGAGGGGGAGGGAACGGGAATGGGGAGGGAATCGGGGAAGGGGTCAAATGAGAATTGTGTGCAAATATGTTGTTAACAATTTGTACTTAACAAAGATGTACGCTATATTGCACGAATTACTACAATAAAAATTAAAAAATTAAAAAAAAAATAAAAAATAAAAATAAAAATAGTTTCTGACTATCTTCTGTATTTCCATACTGTCAGTGGTAATATCTCCTTTTTCATCTCTTATTTTGGTAATTTGGGTTGATTCTCTCTTTCTTTTGGTCATATTGGCCAATGGTTTATCTATCTTGTTTATTTTTTCAAGGAACCAGCTTTTAGTTTTGTTGATCTTCTGTATTTTTTTTATTCTCTAATTCATTAATTTCTGCTCTGATTTTTGTGATTTCCTGTCTTCTTCTGGCTTTGGGATTAGATTGTTCTTGTTTTTCAAGGGCTTTGAGCTGTGTCATTAGGTTATTTAATTGGTAGTTTTCTGTTTTTCTTATGTGGGCACTCAGTGCTATAAATTTCCCTCTTAGTACTGCCTTCAGGGTGTCCCAGAGGTTTTGATAAGTTGTTTCTCTGTTTTCATTGGTTTCTAGGAATTTTTTAATTTCTCCCCTTACTTCTTCTATGACCCACTCTTCATGGTTTCCTTTGATGAGCAAAAACTCCTTAGTTTCATGCCATTCCACTTAGTAATTCTTGTTTTGATTCCCTGAGCTTGGGGATCTTGCTGAGAAAGTTTCTACCTCTGCCTATATGTTGGAGTATTGAACCTCTGCCCTCCTCTAGTATTTTCATGATATTTGGTCTAATTTCCAGGTATTTGATCCATCTAGAAATGACTCCCGTACTGGGTGAGAGGTATGGATTTAGTTCCATTTATTACATATGGATAACCAACTTTCCCAACACCATTTGTTGAAAAGGCTGTCTTTCCTCCAGTGTATGTGTTTGGCCTCTTTGTTGAAGATCAATTGGCTATAAGTGCATGGCTTCGTTTCTGTATCTTCTATTCTGTTCTATTGGTCTATGTGCCTGTTTTTGTGGCAATACTATGCTGTTTTAATTACTATAGCTCTATAGTATAATTTCATCCCTCCTGCATGGTTCTTATTGCTGAGAATTGATTTGGCAATTCTGGGTCTTTTGTTTCTCCATATGAAATTATGATGATTTTTCTAGGACTATGAAGAATGACATTGGTATTTTGATAGGGATTGCATTGATTCTGTAGATCACTTTTGGTATAATGACCATTTTGATATTTATTCTTCCTATCCAAGAGCAAGGGAAATCTTTTTATATTCCAAGATCTTCTTCCATTTCTTTCTTTAGTGTTTTGTATTTTTCATTGTAGAGGTCTTTTACTTCTTTGTTTAGGTTAAGGAAACAATCAGGAGTCTAAAGAGAAAGCCTACAGAATGGGAGATCTTTACCAGCTATCCCTCTGACTGAGGATTAATATCTACAATATACAAAGAACTTAAAAGAATTTATACTAGAGAAATAAGTAACCCAATCAAGAAATGAGAAACTGAATTAAATGGACACTTCATAAAAGAAGAGATACAAATGGCCAATAGATACATGAAAAAATGTTCAACATCATTAGCAAACAGGGAGTTGCAGATAAAAACTACATTGAGATTACCCAATGATTCCCCATCTAACCCCAACCAGAATGGCAATCATTAAGAAGTCAAATAACAATAAATTTTGGCAAGGATGTGGGAAAATAGGAACTCTTCTACACTGTTGGTGGGATTGCAAATTAGTTAACCTGCTATTGAGATCAGTGTGGAGATTCCTTAGAAAAATGGTAATGGATCCACCATATGATCAAACTATATCACTCCTGGGGATCTTTCCAAAGAGGTTGAAACCAGAGAATTACAATAATATATGCCATGTTCATAGCAGCACAATTCACAATAGCCAAATTATGAAATCAACCCAGGTATCTATCAACAGGTGAATGGATCACAAAACTATAGGAAGTACACACAATGGAATTCTACTCAGCAATAAAGAAGAATAAAATAATGTAATTTGCAAGAAAATGGAAGAACTTGGAGAAGATTATGTTAAATGAGATTAGACTGTTACAGAAAATGAAGGGACATATGTTTTCTTTAATATGTACAAGGTAGGAAGTAACTATGATACCAGAGAGACTCCAGATAGTCGAGGAGAAACCTTAGTGGAGCCAGGAAAGTGGTCCAAGGGGAAAGGAAGGGGAAGACTGAGGTCCATTATTGGAAATACTAACATTGACTGTGAGTACATATGTGAAAATCCCAATATCAGTCTCAGTCCTCTGTAAGGGAAAGGGGGAGATGCGGAGGTGTGGGGAGGGGCACCAAGTGCTGTGTGAATATATGTCAATGTCAACATGACTTACATTATGATGTGAGACCATACTGCACCAATAAAAGCACATAAAAATACCTTTTTGATTTTTCAGAAATTTTAATCTATATTGTCATATTGGCAAAGGAGTGTTACACTTGTCATAAAGGCAAAGGAGAGTTATAATCAACATTTATCTTTAACAAATGAAATATTAATGATAAAAATGTTTATAGCTTATGCATTATCTGGGATTGCATATGTATGTTTATATAATTTTTATTATTTCAATATTAATAAATAAAGGATTAAAATATTTTTAAAACTAGAAAAAATGTATTCTTGTCACAATGATATGAAGAGTATATTTATAAAAACTTAATAAGTTGCCATCATTTGTCGTATTATTTGGTTTACATGCTGATACTGATAAACTTCCATTGTAAACATTTCAACTATTGTGTTCCATGGAGCATATACTTATAACCTGCACCAAAAGATGGAGGATTTTAAAATATGTATTTAGTCACATTGTCCTGAAAGACCAATTCTATCTAGAATGGCATAATAGTGACAATTTATTTCACTATTATATCAATCTTGGCATTCCATGTCTCCAATTTTCATATTATTTTAGACTTATTTATAATATAATTGGAGAAAACTGGTGCAGGATGGTGAAATAATTGCTGGTAGAAAGAAAGAGAAAAATATTTCAATATTTAGGTAAACTAAGATTATTAAGATTCTGTAGCATGACTTACAATTTTCAAGATGAATCCAATGGACTATATGGCAATTGCAAGATTATAATGTTTTTTCAACATATACTAATAAAAAAACACCTCCATTTAAATACTCAGAGCTAAGTGTTTTAAATGAAAAAAAATCTTACAAACATACAAGTATATCCAATGAACCATTATGCAAACTAACATATAGATCATTTTCCTGGCTACTGAAGGTTTTTTTTTTGGGAGGGGGAATCTTGCAATTTTCTGCCAAGAACATATAAGCTTGTTTGCCTGGGTTTAGGTGTGAGCACAAATCAGGATGTCTCAATACTCAATGTGCAATTTTTTTTTTTTTTCTGTTCACACTTCCCTGGCTTCTAAATAGTCCTGGTTGTAGGGGTAGAGGAGAAGTAATTTATTAGACTAAATAAAAGAAGATGAAGTAGGGACAAGGAGAAAAATACTTTTATTTAAAAAAATAATAATTACAAAGTAGGGCATTGTGGTGCACGCTTGTAATCCCAGTACTTGGGAGGCTGAGACAAGAGGATCCGGATTCGTGGCCAGCCTCAGCTACTTAGTGAGGCCCTCCTCAAACTCGTGAGACCCTGTTTCAAAACAAAGAATAAAGAATAGGACTGGGGGTGTAGCTCAGAGGTAGAATGTCCCTGGGTTCAATCCCCAGTACTAAAAAAAAAAAGATAATAATAATAATATTAATTACATAAGGAATTAAAATAATGTGGATCAACTTCATGATTTTAAAAATGAGGTTTTTATTCACAAGTAAAATGAGAATCTCTAACAAACAGTAAAACTCTATGATACAATTTTTTTTAATGTTAAAGTAACTTAGACCTTTTACATTTTTTTTTTTTTTTGTGGTACTGGGGATTGAACCCAGGGGCATCCTACCTCCGAGCTACATCCCCAGTCATATATATATATATATATATATATATATATATATATATATATATATATATATATATTTTTTTTTTTTTTTTTTTTTTTTTTTTTTTTTTTTTTTTTTTTTTTTTTTTTTTTTTTTTTTTTCGCCACTGGGGATTGAACTCAGGGGCATTCTACCTCTGAGCTATACCCCCAGTCCTATTTTTTATTCTTATTTTGAAACCGAGTCTCACTAAATTTCGGAGTGCCTTACTAGGTAGCTGAGGCTGGCCACAAATCCGGATCCTCCGGTCTCAGCCTCCTGGATGCTGGGATTACAAGCATGCGCCACCAGGCCTGGCTCCCCAGTCCTATCTTTTATTCTTTATTTTGAAGCAGGGTCTCACTAAGTTGTTGAGAGCCTCACTAAGTAGCTGAGGCTGACTGCAAACCCAGATCCTCTGGTCTCAGCCTCTCAAGTACTGGGATTATAAGGGTGCACCACCATGCCTGGCAGATCTTTTACATTTTCTACACACACACACACACACACACGCGTGATGTATATAATATAGATATTTTTCCTTCATTTTCAAATTCGAGAATTCTATTTTTGAAGCATAATAGTATTTAAAATCTTCTAAATAACCTACTAGTTAAATTTTAGACATAATTAATCTTTATCATTGTTCATCTATTTTAGCAGTATGATTTTTTGTTGTTGTTGTTCAATAACAGTGCCATCAACTCTGATCTTTTTTAACCATAGTTTGTTATTTCATTTTTTTGTGTGTGGTACTAGAGTTTGAACTCAGAGACATTAGACTTCCAAGCTACTCCCCCCACATCCTTTTTATGTTGCAACAGGGTCTTGCTATGTTGCTGAGAATCTCTCTATTACTGAGGCTGTTCTCAAATGAATCTGCCAATCTTCATGTTTCAGCCTCCCAAGTACTGGGATTAGAGGTGTATGCCACCACTCCGAGCTTAATTTCACTATTTAATACAACATATACCTTAATAGAATACACCTAAATACACCAGAAGTATATCATCCCAGAATTATGTTTTTAAATTATTTTGTTCCAGTCTAGGTTAGAAATTATATTTAGCTAATAAAAATTAAGCATGACACATATATAAACAAGTAATTAACCCATCACCATTTGAATAATGTTTATATTTATATTTCATATTTATACTATCTGGTACTGCATAAATTTTCTAGGCTTTATATAGTTTCTACTTTATTAAAATATATTGCTGTCTAACTTGTTATTTATTTAAGTATACAAAAGAATTAACTTTCTATTTTTATATTTTTTTAATAATCCAAATGTCTTAATTGGTCTATTCTTTATATATATATATATATATATATATATATATATATATATATATATATTATCTTGGCTTGTTATTCATGAAGAACAATACTACTGCTTGAACACCTCTATCTGAACTCTTGTTCATTGCAGTACTATAGACAATAGCCAAGGTATGCAATCAACCCAATTGTCCATCCTCAGATGAATGGATAAAGAAAATTAAATATGTATAATTCAATGGAATATTACCCATTCATGAAAGATAATCCTGTTGCAATAACATGAATGTATGAAAGATACCATATTAACTGAATTGAGCCAGGTATATGATCTCATTTATTATGTGAAATCTAAAAAAAGGTTATCTCATATACGTAGAGTTAGATGGTGATTGCTAGAGGCTGGACTGGTTAGGGAGAAGGAGAAGAAAGAACGATATTGTTCAAAGAATCAACACCAATAGATAGGAAGAGTAAAGCTCAAAAGACCAATCATAAGCACAGTAACTATAGGCGATGACAATAAACTGCATCCTTGAAAAATGCAAAAAGAGTGGATGTTAAATGTTCACACTACAGAAATGGTCACTCTGTTTGTTCACTGACATTTGCTAGTCAGCTGGACTTAACCATTTTCCAGTGTACATAAACTTCAAAACATGTTTTATATAACAAATACATATAATCTTATATCCATTTAATACTTTTATTGGTACTTTACAGTCTCACACCGTAATGCAGTTCATAGAGATAGTGACACACATGTACACAGCATTCATGGGCTTTTCCCCCGGCTCCCTCTCCACCCCGCCCTCCCCCATACAGGATATTGAGATTGACATTAGTATTCTCACATATGGACATAATTTCCAAGGAAGTGATTCCTCGATTGATTCTACCTTCTGCCACTTCCCTTAGATCATGTCCTTGTTTCTACAGGAGTGTCTCCTCCATTACCTGAAGTCCTTCTGGTATCCTGATTACCCTCCACCTTCCACCTGTGAGAGAAAACGTATGACCCTGCACTTTCTGTGACCGGCTAATCTCACTTAACATAATATTCTCCAGATCCATCCATTTTCCTGCAAATGATATCATTTTGTTTTTCTTTATGGCTGAGTAGAATTCTTTTGTGTGTATATTCCATACTTTTGTATTCCATTCATCTGTCGATACACAGCTAAGTTGGTTTCATAAGTCGGCTTTTGTGACTTGTGCTGCTCTAAACATGGATATGTGTGTATTACTATAGTATTCTGATTTCAGTCGCTTTGGAAAGATACCCAGGGGTGAGAAAGCTGGATCACATGGTGGATCCATTCCCAATTTGCTAAGGAATCTCCCAATCTTCCACTGACCTCCATGTTGTCTGCGCTAATTTTTTTTTTTTTTTTTTTTTTTTTTTACGGTACTGGGGATTGAACCCAGGGGCATTCTACCTCTGAGATACATCCCCAGTCCTATTTTTTATTCTTTATTTTGAATTAGAGTCTCACTAAGTTGAGGAGAGCCTCACTAAGTAGCTGAGGCTGACTGGGAACTAGGATCCTCTTGTCTCAGCCTCCCAAGTACTGGAATTACAAGCATGCACCACCAAGCCCGGCTTGCACTAATTTTCAATAGTAGATGAGTTTTCATTTCCATTGTGACAACAGTGAATTTTCTTTTGAAAATTCTCATAACTCAATACTATGTCAGGCTATTGGGAGAAATGCAGAAGTGAATGAAACCATGTTTGAATAGCATGTACAAAAAAAAATCTGATTTTGAGTAATTGCTAAATATGTTGAGTCACAAACTCATGAACCAGCAGTAAAAACAGAATCATTAGTGATATTGAGGCAAGCTAGAAAATGGTAGTCAAGGAAAATGAAAGGACTTTTTCATATGATCATTCTTAATTAAAGCCACTAATAGTGAAGGCAAGAATATTTCAAGAATGTGAACTTGGCCTCTGCCGAATTCTCTTGATCCAGAGGCCCTATGTTACTACACTCACTGCTTTGGTTAAAAATATTCTATTTTCAACTTGATCATTATTTTAGCAACCTAAATGACAGTTCAACATGCACAAGTATAATAATTTGCCCAAATTATTTCTGACAGGAACAAACAGATTGAAGTGTGGATAGTCTTAGCCAAAATATTAAAAGCTGTACTTAGACACTATTCTTCACCAAAACATACACATGTTTTCTGAATATTAACCCTTTGTAAGATGCGCTGCATGCAAATGTTATCTTGAATTCTGTAGAGCGTCTCTCCACCTTACCGACTGGCTTTGTTGTGCTATAGTTTGATGTAACCTCATTTGTCTATTTTTGTTTTATTTTTATGTTTCTGAGGTGCTATAAAAAGTCTTACCACCCAAATCAATGCCATCTTCAGGCTTACACTTTTTTAAATATTACAAAAATAAAACAATTAGCGTGTTCAGTATTATTGGGGTATTTAAATGTGTTGTGATAATAACATAAATGGGCCACGCAATGGCAGAGTCAAAAACTGATACTGCTGTGTGCTGGGTTGCTAGGATAGAATGTTTTGTAGGTCAGGCGCATTCACTCTATTTTTTACTTGTAATATTTACAATATGTGATGGGTTTATTGAAAGACAATCCCATTTTATATTTAAGAGCATTTGCAAAACTCTCCCAATAAACACAGATTATTTTAATCTAAGTCTTATAGTTTATATTTTACAGAATTTTTACCTTAGATCAAAGATTGGCATCAAAATAATTCTCAGATTCCACTAATCTTAATTCTCAAAGTAAGTAGACTACAGAAGGACAGCTGTCTCCAACATTACTTCCTTCATCACCAAAATGCAAATATTGTAAGGAAATGGAATATTGATGTCTACTTGAAGATTTATCTACATAACCAGCCAGTTCTCACCTGTGACAATATGCCAATTTTACCACTGTTCTAAGACAGAATTAGTCTTGATTGGATAAATTCATCAGCCTTCTTATCAGCTTTAATATTTATAGTCTATGTTAAATACAACTGTTAAAGTGATATTTTGGGGCACACAATTCGAATCCTACTCTGGAACAACTCCTCTCTCTCTCTCTCTCTCTCTCTCTCTCTCTCTTTCCCCCCCCCCCCATCTCTTTCTTTGCATCTCACTATATTATCAGGTCTTCTAGTCTCTCATTTTTTTTTAATAGCCTCCATATTGTTCACTCCAACCTAGGCAAACATATGTTCTTCAATGTTTTAAATACAAAGTTACTATTTCTGCACCATACCATGTGCATGTGATGTTCCTTGGCTTTGGTTACTCCTTTCGGATATGGCCATAAAGTATTCATTTACATCCTTCAAATCTCTCTCAAACACAGCCTTCTAGGAGCCTTCTCTGTCTTCCAGTCTGCCTTCCACTGATTTTCTTTTTCACCTCCAAGTAGCCCCTCATTCCTTTCCTGCTTTCCTTTTTTCTAAAACATTATTTTAGTGCTGAGCTGCTGACAGAGGAGTCACCTGCTATCTCCTTCTTAACTCTCTTGTATCCTTCTCTCTCCTCAGGATCTGGAAGAGAAGTTAGCATGTGACATGTAAAAATGTATCAAATTAGGGTTTTGGGGGGTGAAGGTACTGGAGATGGAACCCAGGGGCATTCTACCTCTGAGCTACATCCACAGCTTTTGTTATTTTTTCTTTTGAGACAGGGTCTTTCTAGGTTGTTGAGAGTCTTCCTAAATTTCTGAGGCTAGCCTCAAACCTGTGATCCTCCTTTCTCAGCCTCCCAAGGATTGAGATTATATACAGGTGTGTGCTAGCGACCATGCCTGGCTTCAAATTAGTATTTTCATGAGTGCATACTTAGTTGTGAATCAATATCATTACCATGTATAATTGAAATGCTTAAATATTAAGTATGAAGCCTTCAAAATTATACCACTCTGCAGAATGGTATAATCTTTGAAGTTGAGAGAGAAGCATCCCTACACAAGGAATTGATTTCTAGCTCTTAGGGATTTAGTGGACACCACAGAGCAGCCATGTGTTATGAGATAAGAATACAATGCTTGAGAAACATGGCAGGTAGCGATATGCCTGAAATACACCTCACTTCACATTTTTGCATTGGGTTTGTTGGAAAAGTTTAACGCAACATGTTTCCACAGCAAAAATCTCCTCAAAAAGATCCCTACTTAGAATTTTAGCTCAGATTAAGGCAG
The DNA here is from genome assembly GCA_004027655.1 of Graphiurus murinus. Classification (NCBI taxonomy): domain Eukaryota; kingdom Metazoa; phylum Chordata; class Mammalia; order Rodentia; family Gliridae; genus Graphiurus; species Graphiurus murinus. The sequence goes on along the minus strand of PVLC010020312.1, from coordinate 19,891 downwards.
GATAGCTCTTGACATAAAATTGGCCTTTTAAACACGATGATGGTCTTTTAAAATCCAAGATAAGTACATTATTAAAAGAAATTTTCATCCTGTTTTATCTGTACTTTGATCAGTAAAAGAATTTTTCTACTCTGATATTACTTTATCATTCTTTTTTTTCAGAATTCCTATCTATACCTATTTTAAATAAGCATAAAGCCTACTACCATTTTAAGATAAGTGTTCTTTTATCTTCTGTTTCCAGAGCAATGCTTCAAGTATCCTTACAATTATAAAAGTTTTCAAAATTTTACAATATGTCATTCTGTGTGAGTTTTGTTTTAATTTTTATAAGAAATATCTTGAGATGGGATACATAATATATTATGCAAAACCTGAAAAAAAAACCTTTAGTGATTTCCAGCATCAAAGGTCATTTATTCTTCTGAGAGCCTAGTGACCTTTAAGTTAATTTCCTATTTTATGGATTTTTATAAATTACTTAGTAGTATGGGTTATGTGTACAGAAAGCAGACCACATTAATTTTTTTTCCCTCAATTCACTTTTGTAAGTCACCAGATAGATGGCTATTGCAGTAATCCATATACTTGTAGTGAATATTCGTGCAGAAATTACAGGAAGAGGTAAGTGTATTTTTATAATGCCGAATAAAGCAGTATTGCCACAGTTAACCTTTAGGGCAAATAAAACTTTCAAAAACATAACAGAAAAGTTCAACAAAAGCACAAAGAGTGTGTTAAGTAAATGTTACAAAGGGTGAATGGTGTGAACTACCTGTGTCACCCATACTGAGTACTTATTGTCCACACCTGAGTTACAGGGCAATTACGATCATCGCTAACTGTGTTCAATGTTCTTTTGGAATTGGAATACTCTGCCAGGCCCAAGAACCATCAAAAGACATTGGAGTGTCTATTGTTTGCCCAGTACTGTATGTAGGATGCTCTTCTCTGTCTTTGGATGTCAGTGGAACTACTTAAAGACTGCTTGAAGATGTTCCTTGGTAGCCAAAGTAGCATCAGCCTTTATAGGGGAAAAAATGTATTTTTTTGTCTCTTGAAAATTTTAGGTAAGTTTTTTTTTTTAATTGAATATGGAGTCATTTCACACACACACACACACACACACACACACACACACACACACACACATCACAAAGCATTGAAATGCCATACTTATTTATAGAAAATCTAAGCATTATTATTTTCTTAAAATGTTATTGGTGGTAATGGCCGCAGGATCTAAAGCCTATGTGCTTTACTTTTCAATTATATTTTGTTGCTGAAAGAGTTGGAGGATCTTCACAAGCTATTTCACTTATTTGTATTTGACCTTTCTAATCTGTAAAAAACTAATAATATTGTTACTATAATCAAGTTGGCTCTCAGATCCATCTCCTCAGCAATCTTCCCCTCTTCTTTCTTCTTCCTATTATTATTATCATTGTTATTTTTAATTTCTTTTTCAGTACATGGTCCAGGGAATTGAACCAAGGAGCATTTTACATGTGAACTACACCTTCGACTCTTGTTTATATTTTGATGTAGGGTCCCACTAATTTACTGAGGCTGACTTTAAACCCATGATCCTTCTGTCTCAGCCCCACAAGTACTACAATTACAGGCATGTGCCATAAATTCCATAAATTACAGGCATGTGCTGATAAAATAAAATGTTTTATTTTTTAAAAACTTTCACTTCCTAAGTCTGCATACGGTCTGGTCTCTGAGCAGGTTCATGTCAGGAGAGACAAAAGAGAAGTCTAGAATGCAGGAAGAGGAGGCCAGCAGTGGAGGGCAGGTTATCTTCTGTTTTGTTTTGCTTTGCTTTTTTTTAAAAATTCTGTTTCTAATGGCATCTCTGCTCTAGATTATATTTGTCTTTGGTTCTCTCTCCCACTGGGTAAACATTGCACCATGAAATCTGGCCTCACGGGGCCTCTGAATCTCCAGTCTCTTCCAGTGGTCCCTCTGTTCTGAGAAAGAGTTTGGATCTCTCTGGGCATCATTGCTGGGCTTCACCACTAACTCCTAATTTATTTCTCAGCATTTTTCACTGCCAGTGGACTCTACTTCTGGCATTACAAAACAGATTTTAAAATAAACAATAGGGGAGTTTCAGTTTTATTGGCTAGGCCGTCAGTGACACGGTGAATCTTAACCTCTTGGGATGAAGAGGCAATGGACTTAGGAGACCAACATTTTGCACGGAACAGATTAAATTCTCAACAAATATTTTCTTTAGATGAAAATAATAAATACAGGAGGACACTTCTTTTATATTGTCATTGATTTCAGGGCAAAATGAATTAGTAATTAGCAGGCTAAGCCTGGGTTTATGCAGGATTATTCAGCAAATATTTACTAATAATTTGCTTTATGCCAGAAGTTTGTCTTCTTACTGAACTAAGACACAGAAGAAAAAAAAAATTCTAAAACAGCTTCCTTTTTTTTTTCTTCTTTGGGGTAAAAAGGTAGTAAAGTGCTAGCTGCTGATAAGTTCTAGATAGAAATTTAGATGTAAGTTATAAGGGACTAGGAAGCAGGCGTGGGGGAGACTGTCTATGAAAAGGGCTCAGTTGAGCAGGTCCAGAGGCAGCCAGCTATGCAAGTATGTGCAGCACAGGGGTGTACTGCACACAGAAAGGTCAGGCAGTGTTTTTGAGGCCAGTGAAGCTTGGAATTTTCCAGGAATATAAGGATGGATGGAATAGTAGGGCACCAGATCATGTTGATTCTACAAGTAATGATAGGATTATAGGCTTTCATCTGGGAAAGAGATCAATTAGAAAGCTAACGACAAGAGTGTGGAGGGTTTTGTTGTTGTTATTTCAGTTTTATTTTGTTGTTGTTTTATATTTCAAGATCCCTCTGACTACTGGTTAGAAAATTGCCTCTCTGAACCAGGGTGAGGTACAGGTTAATTGTACAATCGTTCCAATCATCAAAGTGTTTCCATGGTCGCCTGGGTATGACTTGAGTGAAAGCAGCCTTGAAGGTAAGTGTGTTTGTGGATTTGGATGCGGTGTTTGAAAGAAAGGAGCCCCCAAGTGTTATTGAGGAGTGTTCTACAGCCTAAAGGAGGAGTAAAATAAACATGTCTGTGTAAATGATTAATTATGTCCAAAAATAAAGGAGAAAACATTTGCAGCAAAGTAAGTTACCTACCAGATGAAACATTGCTCTCAAAGAAATAACTGAGGGTGCAATGACTGTCCTTAGAATGAGTGAATCACAGAAATGACACCGATAAAAAAAGTCAACAGAATGAAGAAGAGCTTATGTAATGGTAACGAGCTGGGACACCATGTTTCCTGGATACGGAAGATGAAAATATTATCATCCCAGTAATTTCCCACATTTTCCAATACCTATGAGATCTTTCAGATGTAATTTGGAAAACCTGGGCTTCCAAGTACAGAACATTATGCCTGTTAGCAAGCCATGCCTGTTACCACCTCACCTCCACATTATGCTGGGTTGTTTGTTTAATATTCAATATTTTACATTCACATTAGTTTATCTTTACTACATTTATGTTATAAAATGCTCAAAAATTACTGATATATCTTTCACCATTGTTTAGAATTTAAAACAAAAGCAGGTTTTCTGGCCAATTTTTCTTCCTGGAATATCTATTTTTTTTTTTTTTTTTGCTTTTTATTTAGATTAAAAAATTACAACTTTAGATTTCCTACCCCTTCCCTGCTGTCACTAAACATTTTACTTAAATTTATTGTGGCATATCACTACACATCGAAAATACGCACATTTAGAAGTGTAATAATGCATCATAGTACACATTTCTGAAGTGTCAGATTATCATTGTTGACAGGATCGCCTCATCCACATAAACGTTTACAACTATGGGATAGGCCCGTCCAATCTCAACTCCCAATTCCTTACTTTAGAGAACCTCGACTTGGCCATAATTCTGAGTCTAGACATGTTTCTTCTCATGTACTCATGACACTTCTCTCCCTTGATTTTCTAGCCATTGTCCATGAAGATCTGGTGATTTCTTGTAATTGAGATAGAGCTTGAAACTTGGTGGAGGGTAGAGGTCTTTCTGGAAAAAAGTGTGAATGTGCTAGCCAGACTTCCTGCTTGCATTTATTTTACCTTGAGTGCCGGTGGGAGAAATGAAGTAAGAACTGACATCTCACAACGCTGATAAATACGGGGGGAAAGTCAGAGGGAAAGAGAAGCATCCCTGATAAACAGAATTGATGATTCTTTGTCACGATCTCTTAATGGGAAAAAGGTACATGTTAATATCAATCAGTTCTATACATAAAACTGTTACTTGCAATATACACATGTTCCCAATAATTCAGAATATTTTCTATTAATGGTAGAAAAATCCATTTTACTCACTATTGCATTCCTTGCTAAGCCAGAAACTTTTATTCAAAAGAAGTTAATGTTTCCCCTAACTTCTAAGAATAAAATAACGTGTATAAACATATTGAATAAAATATTTTCTGTTTTTAAATAATTGTAATACTTATTTGTAATATGTTTAATTGATATGTCAGATTTCAGAAAGTATTTGTAGTTGGATATATCCTTATCATGAAGACCTACCATGCTATTATAAATGTCCTTATGCAGTGGAGGGGCATTATTCTGTACACCATGGCACATAGACTCCAGGCTTAATTTCACTAAATAGTTAAGATAGAACTCAATGGGTGATTCAGACAGAAGGATCAGACGCATGTAATATAGTTCAGAAAAAAACATTTTCTCATAAATACTAAAATTTCTTTGTCATGTATATCTTTGTGTTTATTTTTTTTTTCTTTTTGAAAAATGAATAGCTTAAGGTTTACTTACAGCCAACTCACATAATGGGAAGTCGAAGAGTAATAAAAACCACTCATAACTAGAAAAGTTCTGTTTGATGTTATCATACAGGCAGATTGATGCTTTTCAAACCTTGGTTAGTCATTTTTCTAATCTCTCTTTTTCCCCTGTGCACATACTGCTGACTGCAGCCCCGCCCCCCAAAAAGCCATGGTGAGGATACTCAAGGCTGAAACCCAAGTCTAGAGGTTGCCCAAGAACAGAGCGCATCTTGTCCCTCAACCCTGTCTTGATGTCCAGTTGTTGCAAGAATCCAGTTCAGCTTAGAGAGAATCCTCCACCCTTAAGTCTGATCATTCTGACCTGCCCTCAGCAAGAATCTTGTTGAGTGGGTGTAACAAGAAGCCCCCTGCCTTGCATGTCTCCTCTTAGTAATTTTCTATCTATTGCTCTCCTCACTCTGCTCCTTGCTACTATTCTGCAGGATTTTTAAAAAAAATATTAATCAGAGTCAGCCCAGTCTCTTCCCTGTTAGGATCATGTGACTCTATCAGAGCAGTCCTGAATGAAGCCAGACCTGCCTTTTTAAAGTGTCGGAATACTTTTTTTTTTTTTAAATGGAACTAATAAAGTATTTCTTAAACTATTGAAGGAGAACAACCATACCATGTCCTGCAGATATGTTTTTCTCACTTATAATTTATTCTAATATTAGAAAAGTTTGTTTGCTTTGTGTACCTCATTTTGTTTATCAGCTTCCTGCTTTGGCGCTCTGAGATGTATTTTTAGTGGAGTGAGATTTTTTTCTTTTGTAAATGTGTGTAAAATTAAGTAAGAATGAGGTGCTAGAAATAGAACATGTGAAATATAAAACTGTCAAAGCTGGTTAACTTAATTCTGGCTCCGAGGATCACAGTGTTAATGAGTTCACTTCTGAAACCAGACATAATGCCTTGAATTAAGACCTAAAGTCATTATGAATTGATGGAGAAAGACAATTGGGATATTGGTTTGGTGGAGAAAGGTCTGTGGCTAACTAAATGAAATAAAATAACAAGGTAGTTTGAAAGGACCATTCTATTTATTATTTTAAAAGTTCCATGTGCATTATTAAGAGAATATCTTAAATGAAGTGTGCATCAGTCACCCACTTAGTCATCGCAAAAACATACAGTTAACATTTGTAATTAAATATTTTATTTCATAAAACATTTTAAAACTCAAGTGTGAAGTTTAAGTTTTTTAAATATTTGAGTGTTTAAAATTTAAGCACATATAAAAACCTTAGATGAGGACCATCATTACTAAAATATTCAAAATATGGTAAATTATGCATGATGATTTAATATATGCAAATTGACAAGCGATATGAATAGTAAATTTGAATAGAGAAAATATGTACATAAATGAATGGTATTTCAGAATCTAAGCAAATTGATGGCTGCATTATGCACTTGTCCCCAAGGTAAATGAAATATTAATTAGAAAAACACTTTTTTTCATTAAAGGGCCAATAATAGGTATGATAGAAAATTGATGTGTTTCTGTATTTCTCATCTTTAAGAGCTTCCTTAATATATTAGCATTTTAATTTTTAAATATTATTTTACAGCAAGATGCTAGTCTTATAACTGGGCTGTGCTTAATGATATAAAAAAGATACCTAGTAGAATTTTATTCAGCCCTTGAAACTTTGATGGCACATGTTCATCTACATTTAATCCTACATTTCTATACTCAAAAGTCATTGGTGCAAATGTTACTAGTGGTTCTTTTGAATGGTGGATGTTTTCTATATGACTTTTTTTGGAAAAGGAAAGTGCTTTGATTGATAAACAATAAAATAAACATATAAACTGCACACTATAAAATGAAGATAGATTTTAAAATGCTTCACAACTTATCATATGTTTATATCATTTGAATTGACTAATTGTAAACCAGTCAATAGCTTTATTTAACCACAAGTTTGATACTATCTATTTTTTTAAAAAGAAAATGTTCCAAAATACTATCGTTAGGCAACAGATTCATATGACACAGAAGGAAATATTTAAAGATTCAACTCTTTCTGAAAGTGAGTGGATATTTATCGCTTATCTGGTAGCTTGACTGCATTCTATAATTGAGATCAGAACTATCCAATTTCATTGATACCTTTGTTTTACTCTGCAGCTTTGGAAATATCACAAAGGACTACAAATTCATTTGAGACCAAAATATTACAAGTGTTGCTGAATGACTTAAGGTGTTAGCAGCAGAACTCTTCTTGGGGAGATATGGAAGCTGGAGAAATCATGTTTATTTTTTTTTTCCGCTTTCCTCTCCTTAATATTGTTATAAGGAAATTATATTAAAATGAGTACCAAAGTAAGACACTGAGCAGAGATAATACATTCTGCCCTATGAAAAAGAAAGGGAACATTTAATGGTTTACTCATCTGTAAATGCCTTCTTTCAATTTTAAATTTACGATAAATTTCACTATAGATCTTTAAGTGTCTCTTTTTTATTTAGTACTGTGTGAATCACCCTTTCTTCCAGACTACCTCTTTAAGTCATTATGTAAAAATTTATAATTTGCCACCTAATTAAAATACCAAAAACCTCATCTCTTTGGTACGATAAGCACCATTTATGCTCCTACCAGTAAGATTGTCTAATAGTAATCATGAAATGTGAAAGGACTATTTTTAAAGTATTTTAAACTACTCACTTGGATCAAGGGAAGATTAGATAGAGAGATTGATATGGAGATCTCTCTCAATTAATATTATAATCTGTTACATATCACTAAAAATTTATAATCAATCTTCCCTAGGTTAAGTTGATATGAAACCCATGTGCTTAACTTGATCTCTTTAATGACTCTAAAACTCTCCACAGCATAAGAAAGTTCCAAATTAGCTTGAAATTTGTCATGTTTAAAGTAGTTGTTTTAAAAGCTAAGTCATCCGCCATTATTATATAACTGTGATTCTAAATATCACATCATTGCATGGTTTGACTGTTTTCTTATAACTTGACTTTTAAGAGACATGAAATGTTTTGGATCAGAGAAATCCTATGCTTCAGCTCACTAGGAGACAGACTCTGTGGCATTTACTAAGTAAAGATAATAGTAGCAAAGCCTGACAAACAATTAGGATCATTTTCAAATACTTTAAACATCCCACATAAAAATTTATTTTAGCCTACATTGCAGCTATCAAGAAGCCTAAAGTAGGGAAAATTCTCAGTGAAATATGTTGAAGCTAGTAATAAAATGACAATGATTTTATTTGTTTCAATATCATTATTTCTCATAACTATTTAAAAATATGTAATGTAGTATAGTCAAGTCAAACATTGTATGTGACATGGACAGCCTTTTATTTCCAGCAAAAAATTAAAATGCTAATTAACTGGTAGAGATGAACTTTTCAACCTATCAGGCATAAACACCTGTCCGTAGTGGATTTGAAAAGGTTATTCTAAGTCTGAAAAGAAGATAGGTTTTCCAAAATGAATGGTGGAAAAAAAAAGTTCTAATTTTAACCCTCTCATTGTATCACAATGGTGTGTTTGCCAAGAAATAAGCAACTTAGTTCAATTAAAAGATATGATAGTTCCAGTACTTGGGAGGCTGAGAAAAGTGGATCTACGTTTGCAGCCAGCCTCAGCTACTTAGGGAGGAGCTCCCCAACTTAGTGAGACTCTGTTTCAAAATAAAGAATAAGATAGGGTTGCGGGTGTAGCTCAGGGGTAGAATTCCCCTAAGTTCAATCACCAGTAACACACACACACACACACACACACACACACACACACATAAAAGATATGACGGAAGAAAGAATGAAGGTTAAAAAAATACTTTGCATTCAAAAATCTTGGCCTATATTAGAATTAGGTAGAATATTGGATATATACTCTATCTCACACTGAAGCAGAATATGTGTGTGTGTGTGTGTAAATTTATGTATTTCAGGGCTCATTATCTATCTGCCTCATGAAAACTGGAAGAAGACATTTTCTGGGCTGTTTTCTCATTCTAAAGACTTACAATGATTCAATAAAATATTTGTTTCATATTCAATGACTTCAGATATTATACTTAGTCATTTAGGTAATAAGATATCTGAACATATAATTAGAACTACATGTGGAAATAAATATGTGCTTTACTTACATTCATAGGAATACACTTTTGTAAATTGAGCAAAATAATTTTAGGTTCTTCACTTTTTATACATTTCTGAAGCTTATAATTCACTAATACATTCACATTAATATTTTAAAAATTTAAAGTCGAGCTGTTATTTCAGAATTCTTAAGTTGTCTCTTATATAACCTGCCCAAGTGCTAGAATGTTTCCCATGTTAACTGGCAATTTTTAAGATCCAAATATCATATTTAACTTATCTGGTTCTGCAGTCCTCTGTAAGAAGTGAATTTTCAGAAAGTAAACAAACAGGTTGCTTAAATTACAATATGTAAGAAGGGAGAGAGAAGAAGAGAAGTTGTACATGGAAAGTCAGCTATTTGAAATAAATAAAAAAATATTTAGCTCAGACATTGAGATAAGACTGAGACCAGCAAAAGAGATGAACACCAGATTCTAATGTTTTCAGTGGATTAAATAGAATGTGGAGGCAACAGAGGCTGATGTCAAAGGGGAGGATAAATGGGTCAGAATGAAACTGTTTAGAGGAAAAGTTGGAAGCTTGCTAAGAAAATTAGAAATTTTAGAGATCACAGGTGTATTTGAAAAGGAATAGAAGGCCGGGCGTGTTGGCGCACGCTTGTAATCCCAGCATTTGGGAGGCTGAGACCGGAGGATCCGGGTTCGAGGCCAGCCTCAGCTACCTAGTGAGGCACTCCACAACTTAGTGAGACCCGGTTTCAAAATAAATAATATAAAATAGGGCTGGGGGTATAGCTCGGAGGTAGAACACCCCTGAGTTCAATCCCCAGTACCACAAAAATAAATAAATAAATAAATAAATAAATAAATAAATAAAAAAGAAAAGGAATAGAAGAAAGAGTGACTGTAAGTTCAAATATTAAGGCAAAACAGAGTTACCGAGAAAAGAATTAAAGGAAAGATGAAGGAAAGTCCTTGTAGAGACTAGTTATACCTTCTACTTGATCTCCCATATTTCCTGCTATTCAACAGAGAATAGGAAAGCACATGCTTTCAAAGTTATTTGGTAATTAGAGGACAAATAATTACTTGTGCTGTAGATGCAGAAGCATGATTTCTTGAATGCTAATACAGCTATAGCTGTAGTTGTAGAGAGAAGGGAACTTCTGATTTTTCTTTTTCAAATTTTTTTGAACAAATATGCTATGCTTACATCATTTGTTCAATCAACTCATTTGCCATTATTTATTTTCTATCTTTTTTTAAAGTGGTAGATACTCATTAAAGAAACATTTCCCAGATTGACAATGACAGATTTATGTGAAATTATACAAAATATCACACAATACACCTGCATAATGTAATCCGGCTGGGGAAATACATTTGCATGAGACTTCTCAACTGTAAATCTAAATAGACATCATGAGAAACATATACATTAAAGTAAAAAGTTAAATTATATGAGAAAAATAATAAATATTTCAATAAAATGAAAAATGTTGTAGCAATGTTTCCTTCCTATGGTAGGTGAAAGGAACTACATGAAAATTACAATAGAGACCAGCAGAGTAGTGGAAGGATACTGAGGAAGGAAGAAGGAAAGGGAAAGAGGTCCAGGGGAAGAAATAAACCAAATAATGTATATATGAATCTTCTTAAATATCTCTAGAATGCTATATTGCTAGATTCACAGAAGTCTACATAACCCTGAAACTCTGCTTCATAGTCGTATGCAATGCTTAGTAAGTTGCAATTCAATAAACAACAGAATCATGTTCAGTTTCTATTAATGTTTAATAAATTACAAAGAGTCATACATGCTTGCACAGCTTAAGAAAGATAGGTAACTATTTTAGTAATGCCTCATAATATTCTTTAATAATTTTAGAAAATCTATATACTATTTATACTACAAAAAAAAAAACATTAAAAATAAGACAGAAATTTCTTTTTTGGGGGTGGAGGGGCTTCTGAGGACTTAATTCAGAGGTGTTCTACCTTTGAGCTACACCTCCATCCCTATTTTATTTATTTTTAAACAGGGTCTCACTAATTTGCTGAGTGCCTTGCTAAATTCCTGAGGGTGGCGTCAAACCTGTAATCAGCCTCTCAGCCTCCCAAGTACTAAGATTAAAGGTGTGTGCCACACCTTGCTAAAAATTACTTATTTTAACAAAATTTGAATGTTAATAATTTAATAATAATAAAATAATATTTGACTAGCATAATGTGTGTTTTAATGAAAATTGCTTTTTAGTTTTTCTATTTGTTTCAGTTAACATACAAAGACACTACAAAACGAAACCATTTTGTTTAATTATTAAATTTTGTTATATTTTATATTATTTTACCCAGGTAATATTATTTTAATATTTACTTATTCTCTAAGTTATAACTTACTAGTTATGGTCTAATTTCAATTACATTTAGTTGTCTTGAATAAAAGTTATTAATCCCAAAATCTTAATGTACATACAATTCAATATTATGGGGTAGAATTTTCTTATGTTAAAACACAGAACTTAAGACTTTCTAGATGTAGAATTGCTCTGGATATATTTCATCAGTTATTAAAATTCCCCTTTCAGGTTAATATCAAGTCAACAAAAGTTTGGAGTACTCTTGACCCTTTTTCCAATGTGTAAATTAGTAATGTAATGATAATATTCAGACAAGCAAATGTAGACTCAGCTCCCTTTGATGAAAACAACATGAGGTAAGTCTTCCCTACTGAGAAGCATCTTAGTTTAGGAAATAGTAATTTGGTATGGCTAAATCTGTAAAGTGTATGGAAAGAAAGAAAAAGTGGAAGACATAATCTCCAACACTTTTACATATATCAAGCCATTTTATATTTCTTCATTATTATCTAATTTTAAACACATCTACAAGGGATGAAAGGTTTTAATAAATCATCAAAAAACTGTTTTATCTATAGTATTCTGATTTTTATATTGATTTTGTTTGTAAAATTTGACTTGGAAAAATAGCATTGCACATAAATATAATATGATTTCAAAACATAGTAGGTCTTTTCCTATGGAAATTTAAGTGTTATACATACTGCTGCTGTATTAACAAAAATATCCGTAATCATTAAATAGCCAGTGAACATTTTCAGGAATTATTATACTAATTATTTAAATATCCCCCATCTTTTCTATCATTTCAATTTGTTGTTTTTTTTTTTAATTTTAACATTGAATTGTTTGCAAAAGATCTATGGATATACTATACACAACACTTTCCAATAAAGCCACATATTCTTTCTGTTATAAGCCAGTTCCAAACATTCATTACGAGGGAAGTTGATGTTTTCTGTATACTAGTAATATTGGAACCAGTAGAAACCAAAACTTTTTGAAATTCATAATATTTGAAAATAATTCCACAAAGCATTTATTTTTAAAAATAGCTCCATTATATATTCGAGCATTTTTTATCTGCTATATGACTAGCATAACATCCACAATATATTAAGAAAAGTTTTTTAAAACCAGAATGAAGTCTAAATATTTAATTTACTAAAATTGAAAAATTCAAGGTAAGTACTTTTTGAACTATAGAGGTCAGATGTCAGCCTTCCTACATTGCTTATGTTACAGAATAATTAATTTGATGTTTATTAGCATTCATCAACACAGTATAGAAAGTAGTTTGAAAAAAACATAGATATTCATTCACAAAAAAACACAGATAATTTCCAAGGGTTAACTTTTAGATTGCTATCAACTGACTCATGCATTAGAAGAAAAAATTCTCTCCTTATGGAACAATATTACAAAGTTCAGAAAAATGGAGATTTAACCACAAATTATAAGTAGTATTCATTCAGCAGTTTGGTGGCTGCTATACTGATTAGATCATCTGTCTAAAGTTTATGAACTGGACATTCTTCTGAAAAGGCTTTCTTGATTTCCATACTGTGTGTTAATCTTTTTACATATCCAGATAGAAATTAACTTAGAAATTGATTCATTAAATTAACTTAGAAATTGATTCATTAAATTGATTCATTAAATATAGATAGTTTTAAAGTTTGAATTCCAAAAGACAAGTAGAACTTTCTGAAATAAAAAATATATGCATATATTTTTTAATTTTAATTTTTATACTTTGATTGGTGCATTATAGTTTTATATCATAATGTAGTTTACAGTGATGGTGACATACATGCACACAGCACTTGAGGACCTTTCTCTTCGCTCCCTCCCCACTCCCTGCCTTCCCCATACTGGATATTAAGATTGACAATAGTATTCACACATATGTAGATGTGTGACCCTCTCTCTCTCTCTCTCTCTCTCTCTCTCTTCCTCTCTCCCTCCCTCCTTCCCTCCCTCCCTCCCCTAGATCATTTGCCTGGCTCCACTGGACTTTTTCCTCCGTTATCTAAAGTCCCTCTGATATCCCAATTACTCCCTAGCTTCCACATATAAGATAAAACATAACAGTTCACTTTCTGTGACTGGCTAACCTCACCTAACACAATATTCTCCAGGTCCATCCATTTTCCTGAAAATGACATAATTTTGTTATTCTTACTTTCTGAGCAAAATTTTAATTGAATTCAGATAAGAACTATTTATAAAATTTGCATTTTTATATAGATTGCTCAGTTTTTCATACCTGTTTTTCTTGTCAAACAAAAGTGAGTTTCATTACCTTGTGTCACCAAAGAAAAGCAATATAAATGTAAGAAAATGTAATACTTTGCAAATTATGCTTTTGTTATATCAATAAGATTCAAATATGAATACTTTTCTTAATATATTATGTACAATTAAATGAAATTAATTTGTTGAACTGACCAAGTCATTTTTAAAATAATTTTCAGTTTTATGTTTTACTTCTGAACACTTATAACTCAAGCATATATGCAAGTATAATATAAATATTTTATATGTACATATATACAATATTTGCCAAAAGTTAAAAAATTTCTGAGAAACTGAAAATAGGTGAATAAGATGTATAATTGGGATATATAGTTGTTTCTCATCATTTTTCAAATTTACGTACTTACTAAAATTTATTTATAATACCAAAATCAACATCAGCAGCACTTTTCTGCTCGTATCCAGATGTGGTTCCACGGAGCTCATTAATAAATTCAATTCAAATAAAACAAAGACTAAAAAATTATTAAATTTAAAAATATTTGGAAAACGTTGTGCTAAAGATTTAGAGGTCTGGAAAGATTTCCACTTTCACACTAACAAAAATTTTTAAAAAATCTAAAAATGCATAACATTTCTTGGGCTCTTAAGAAAAGTAAGGTTGCCAGTAATGCACTAGCTTGAAATCTAAGGACACACAGGTCCCTCCAAGTAGGGAGAAGACATGAGCACTGCCTCACCTGGGCATCAAGAACGTGACCAGACTTCCTTGAAAGAGGCTAAGAAGAATGCATTCAAATATTGCACAGCTCTGCAAGAGCCCAGTGTAGGCTGCTGTCTCAGTCAGCTTTCTTATGGTTTGTCCACAGCAGCTGGCCACACAACTTAGAAAAAGAAGACTTATTTGTCACACAACTTAGAGGAAGGAAGAGAGTTTTGGAGGTCTCAGAGTGTAATCCACGGTGGACTGGTGTCTGCAGACCTCAGGGCATAGTGATCGGAAGCAAAGAAAGGGAGGGAGAGCACACGGGCCCTGCGCTCACATCATGGAGGCTTTGCAAAGACAAAAGCTCAGTCCTTAAGGCCACATGCCCATGGGCCCACCTTCTCCAGCCATTCTCCACTGCCTAGGTTTCCACTCAGAAAATCCATCGCAATGGATTTATCTACTGATGAGATTGCAGCCCTCTTGGGTTAACTACATCAACTCAACATTAGTACCTGACATCCTCAGGGCACATGTTGTAACTAACCACAATAGCTACTCAGCACACGGAATCTCTTAGAGCCAGAAGAGCAGGAGTGTTTATAGACACTCAGACTCTTATTGTGAACCTCACTGTATTGCCACGGAAACCTTGAAGACGGAGGCGGACACCAGAGAAAGCCATTCTCAATGGACTGGACTGGGGATGGAACTGTGAGAATGTATCCAATAAAATCAATATGGGTCACCGGGATTCTAGAGAAAGAAAGAAGAGGCAGAAGATATATTTGAAATGATAAAAGATAAGATATTGGCTAAAATGAGAGTAGAAATCAAACCACATATTCACAAATTCCCAAGTTTTAGCTATGATTCATAAAATGTATTGTAAACTCTAGGGCAAACACTAACCACAATTAAAAAGAGAAAAAATAGTAAATACAAAATAGAATCATAAAAGTACCCTATTCAAAAAAAGGAAGAAAAAAGAGAAAATAATTAATAGTAAAATGGAAGAAAATGTAGTAATGGTCATGAAAATGTAACCAAATATGGTAATAATGGTATTACAGATAAGTGCTATAAACAAAGACAGATGATAAAAGTTGTTAAACTGGATCTAAAAGGAAGACATAGGTAGGTTTTCCACAGTAGGAAAACTGTAAATTTGAAAACAAAATAAGAAGATTGGAAATAATACACTATGCAAATATTAATCATAAAATATATAGTGAAAGTATTTGCATCATATCTAATAATGTATAATTCCGAAGAAGGATTTTTCACAGATAAAGGTAATATATAAGTAGTGCTTTCACCGGATAAAAATAACGTCATGATAATGGAGTCAATCCCTAAAGAAGACCTCATTCCAAAATATGGATGCCATACACAACCCCCAAAATACATGAAGCAATTATTATAGTACTGGAGGAAAAATAGACAAATGATCAATGAAAGTTGGAGGCTTCAATTTTTCTCTTCACTTATCAAAAGAACAAGTAACTAGAAAGAGTAAGGATATAGAATAATTGAACAATCCTGTCAAAAAGTTTGTCATGACTGACATTTATATAACACTTCTTCAAAGTCCACAAAGCACACATTCTTTTCATATGCATTCCATGTACTCAATGTGTGTCCTCTGACAAAAAAATAAAAAATACTAAAATAAATAAGATATCTGGAAAATCCCAAACATTTGAAAATCAAATAGCACTTTCCAATAGTCACTCCGCTCAAAAGCAAAACAATTGGAAAGTAAAAAAATAAAATAAAATAAAAAATAAAAAGTATGATTACAATGCACCAACTATTATATTAAAAAATAAAAAAAAATCAATGAGATGAAAAAAAATTTTTTTGTTCTTTATCCCTCCCCCCCATTTTGTATTGTCTGATTTGGTACACCAAGTCTGGGAAGTATTGTCCCTCTTTAAGGAGAGGAGAAGGAAGGAGATATGAGTGAATGGAAGGGGAGGGAAGTGATTTAGCATTGCTTGGGATAGTCTAGTACTGATTGAATTAAAATTCTAACCACTCA
Organism: Graphiurus murinus; assembly: GCA_004027655.1. Lineage (NCBI taxonomy): Eukaryota > Metazoa > Chordata > Mammalia > Rodentia > Gliridae > Graphiurus > Graphiurus murinus. Next base: position 3,590 of record PVLC010020312.1, on the reverse strand, counting down.
TTTTAATTCTCACTTATCATAAACCTGATTAAATAATTATATAATTGCACTTTCTGAACTATTTATTCATCTGATTTTGTTATTTTTCCTAGTCTTGCTTCCTTCTTCTTGTCTACCATAATGTTTCTAGGCATCTTTTGCTTTGTTTTGTTTTACCGACAACTAGTATCTCATGGAAGAATATTTATGCAAATAATTTTAGGGCATAATTGAAGCTGGGCTCCCAAAAGTATAACGTAAATTTGCTTCTGCTGAGTGCCCAGTGTTATAGTCAGACTAGGGCTGCTTTAAACCAAATTTCTGTCTTGAGGTTTTGTTCAGGTTATACAGGTCATATTTGTGCAAACCAAGCAAAAAAAAAATGTGATAAATAAAGTTCTAGGTGGAGTAAACATTTAATATGAATTATTTCTTTACTACTTTTAGGGGACAGACATGGCATGGTCGATCTAGTTTCATCCACAGGCCTAGGACATAGAGATCTCTGAAGTCTCTGATTTATTAAGTTCTTCTGCTATACTTCAATTTGGTTGGACTTTGAGCTTGTCTCTGGTCCTCTGTTTATCAGCATCCCAAGGAATATGAGATTATTCTTCTTAGGATTAGAAAATGCTCTCAAGGTGAAAGTTTAATTTCCATAATTAAAAAAAAATCCTGCTTAATCATTACCATATTAAAGTAATACTATGATTTTACATTTTATCCAACTTTGAAAAATTATTTTAGTGGGTTGGCTTGTTGAAATTTTGAGTCTGAACTACTGCCAAAAAAATTAAATAAAAGAGCAAAGATTACTTTCAAAAATAAGAATTCATCCTTTTGCATTAAGGATTTGTGATACTTTTAAATACAATGGAGATAAGAAGTTAGCATTTGAACTTTAAGATTATTAGCATAAGGAGCCATGAAAATTAAATTTCTCTTGGGAGCTGAGTTAATTTCTTTCTAGATTATAAATGAATGTGATATTATTTCTCAATACTAAATGTAAAATAGTATTGAATCCAATAAGTAAAGACTTATCTTTATTATATAAGACATTTTGTCTTTAACTACATACAGATATAGCATAGGTTGAGATACATCCTAAATTATAGCACGTTTTGTTCAAATTCATTTTGCATACAATATTGTTCTGTATTGCAAAAAGATTTTGTCTTGGTTTTTCCACTAAAAGAAAATTCAAAATAAAAGCTAAATAATTTTCATTAATATTATGAATCTGGTAGATTTAAACATTACTCCAACATTAATGTTGATTTTATAATATGAACGATGAGGCTTTTATGAAGCTATTTAGGAAAATGTACAGCTTTCATTAGGTTTATGATATAATATATTCAAAATATAATCCAAAGTAGAGTCATAATAAATTCTCTTATTTTAAAGATTTTCACATATAATGTGGGTTTTGGATTGTTATAAATCCAAAGACATTTAAGTTATATTTCTAGAAGATACGATTGAGGGGAATCATGATTGATTATGCCTTCCTCTTATCAAGATAACACAAGTACAGTTGTTACTATAAAAATGATTATACTGTGCACACACCCTTTTGTGAGCTGGAGCAGAATTTTCTGCTACTTCTAACCTGTCCGATTCAATATGATTCATGTCTGAAATATGTGAAAATGAAGGTGTTCTGTAATGTCGCATGTGATAGAATACCAAGTATTCTTACTGAACAAATGTGATTCCCTATGACAATTTCAGAGTCTCTTCTATTTGTCCCCTGTTATCAACAGGGGAAATTTTCTTTTCTTACTTCTCACTAATCATTTCTGACAAGTAGTTGGCAAGCTTAGCTGTGAAGCGCCGTGCATGGGGTTCCAGGTCAACCTCACCCCTCGGGAAGAAAGTACGCAGAATGACCAAGAATAAACGTCCTCCAGAGCAGAAAAGGACAGCCCTTCCACAGCCTTTGTGTGGCTTTTCTTTTCCAGCATAATTAGCTTATCGCTTTGTGATACGATTTAATTGTTGTGATATGACTTAACTGTATAAGTTTGTCAAGCACAGGATTTAGCAGGCATTTAACATGACCCACATTTTTTCCCTCCCTACCAAGAAAAACAATGGTTTTACATAATATGCAAAAAAAAGCCTCTTCTTCAGAAGAGGGTATGAGTGAGTTTCCGTTAAGAAAATTCAAAATTCAAGACCAGATATGGTGGTGCCACACTTGTAATCCTAGTATTTGGGAGGCTGAGACAGGAGGATCAGAGATTCACAGTCAGCCTCAGTTATTTAGTGAAGCCCTCCATAACTTAGTGAGACCCAGTTTCAAAATAAGGAATAACTAACTAACTAACTAATTAAATAAATAAATAAATAAATAAACTAATAAATAAATAAATAAATATAAAGAAAATTCTGAATACTGCTCTAAATATTAATGAAAGTAACAGTGAAGTAAGCAAAGCAATGTCTGTGATTTGCGGTGTGTGTGTGTGTGTGTATGTGTGTGTGTTTCAAAAAAGAAAAGAACTAGAAAAGGTATTCATTCATTGGGAAGGAAACTATATAAAATATATAAACAATTCTTGTAAGATTAATATACATTATAAATTTCCTGAGTAGTTCAAGGAGTTGTCCTTTTTAATTTTTATGACTGACGTATACACTTAGTTGAAAGCTCACTCATTGCTATGAATTTTTACAGCCAATAATGTTAACTGAATAAAGAGCCACTACGATATTTCAAGAAAGTACCTTTATAAAGAGAAATGCAAGTGTTCATTTTTTCGTTCAAAAATTTTTTACAAATTATGCTATGGCACAAAGTGTTTATGCCCCCTCAAATTCATCTTGAAACGCAATCCCCAATGTGGAGTATTAGGATGTAGAACTTCAAGAGGGATTTAGGAGGATTAGTGTCTTAAACAAGGACTGGAAAGAACTAGCTAGGTCACTTTTGCCCTACTGTCCCTTCTGCCTGTGAGGACACAGCAGTCAAGGTAACGTATTAGAAGCAGAGTCTGGACCCTAATCAGACAAAACACCTTTTGATATCTTGATCTTAGACTTCTCAGGCTCCAATATTTTTTAAAATTTCCTTGTCTCAGGCATTTTGTTATAGAAGCATAAGTAGCCTTAGATGGCACATGTACATGCTAGGTATGGAGCTAATGTCAGAAGAGTTAGCCTCTGTTGACCCATGGTCTAGTTCCCATTACACTGAGGCCACATTCTTTTATTTATTTTTTTTTTAATTTTTTATTTCTTTTTTTAATTTTTTAGCATGGAATTTTATACATTTCTTGGGTACAACAGGGTTAATTACACATTTTTGTTGGGTACAAACTAGTACAGGTAAAGACATCCATGCACATATTTCTCATTAACCCTTCCCCAATTCCCACCCACCCTCCCCCTATCTCCTGGTCAGTTTACTCAGCCATAAAGAAGAACAAAATCATGTTATTTGCAAGGAAATGGAGGGAACTGGAAAACATTATGTTAAGTGAGATAAGTCAGTCACTAAAAGTTAAAAATCAAATGCTCTCCCTAATATGTGGAAGCTAGGGAGGAAATGGGACATAAGAGGGACTCCAGGTGAAGGAGAATTCTTAGGTGAACAAAAATTT
>PVLC010020311.1:6062-29525 GCA_004027655.1 Graphiurus murinus | reverse complement strand
GATCACATCAAAGTCAATCACTAAACTGACCAGGAGATAGGGGGAGGGTGGGTGGGAATTGGGGAAGGGTTAATGAGAAATATGTGCATGGATGTCTTTACCTGTACTAGTTTGTACCCAACAAAAATGTGTAATTAACCCTGTTGTACCCAAGAAATGTATAAAATTCCATGCTAAAAAATTTAAAAAAAATAAAAATAAATAAAAAAAAACTCAAAAAAAAATTCCTAAAATTTAGAATAATTTGGCAAAAATATTAAAAAAAAAAAAAAAAAGAAATACAAATGGCCAATAAATGTATGAGGAAATGTTCCTCCATTCTTTAGGAAACAGAATTGGTCACGGTGCTTCAAACAAAACCCCTTGTAATAGAAGGGACAATCTGTTCTGCTATATCATGTATCTCTATAACATAAATTAGCTCAGACACAATTGGGAAATGGTGCAAAGATTTCAGTATAATGCAGAAGGTACACTGGTGTGTCTGTGATTTTTTCCCCCATATCGTTAGGTTTTTCCTCATCAGTAACACCAGCTGAAGGCCAAATGTTATGACCAGCGACAAGCCAGGAAGGAATCAGCATTATTAGATTCAATCCTTCTTGAGTTATTGCAAGGTTAACAGTGATCTTTGTTTAAAAAAAAATCACACACACATAAAAATAAATAAAACAACACAAAACAATGATCAGAGCATATGCCTCTAATATCAGTATATTTTATACACAGCTTACAACCCCTTCTTTATTTGTAACTTCTGATAATTCTTTCATATCTATCAATAGCCTCAACCTTTCCTTATATCATCTACAATCATGCAACAATTTTGTTTAACGATTATTTGTTATTAAATAGTATAATAATATCATTTTTTATTTAAGTACTTTAAAAAGTAAAGGTAGCACATTTATTGCAATTTATTTATTAGAAATTTCATGTCTTTTACATTGTTAGAATCTTTATCAGGATTATTATTATTTTTATTAGTGTTCTAGCTACAAAGTTAAATAAACTACTAATTTATGTATGACTTTCTAGCTGAAAACTTTTCAGAAATTTATGTATAATATTATAGTAGAAATACTGTTATTTCCACACATTCGGAATACATAAGATGCTGCTCACAGAAGTTCTAAAATATACAAATATATTACCTTGTTTCAAAAGATTACTTGTGTTTCAATGAAATGGCCTATTAATATCCATTTCTGAACAAAAAGATTAAGTACATTTTATATTATATTCAAATTCAACATCCAGACATATATTTCAATATTCATCATACATTTCTTATATAGGATGTTTCAATGAAGTAATAAAAATTATCATGTAGGTTAAAATTAGACTGATGCTTTTTATAAGGAAAGCAAATATTCAATGTTTGACATGCAGCAAATGTATATATGAACATATATCACACCAAATCAATCTTTTAAAGTAAAGCAGTCTATAAAATTACATAAAAATAAGGATCATATATAAAGCTTTTTTGCTTTAAACCAAAGAAATATTTTAAATGCAGTGTGGCTTTTATAGTACTGCCTCAGACTAAAGAATTTAATGTCAAACTTTGTATTTCTTTCTCAAAGAAAGCAACAATATTGCTTAATAAATATTTGCTGTTAAATAATATCATACCAGCAATATATGCAAATGGCCCCTGCTAATAATAAGCTTTTTAAAAAAAGTATATGTTATTTGTATATGATACAGATAGAGCACATAATTGACTCATTAAAATACAGTTCACCTGAAGTAGCTACAATTTATTATAACAACTCTAATTTGAATATAAATGTTTTAAAAATTAATTTATACAATAAATATTCATCACTTCAATAATACCTAAAAGAATAGTGTCCTCTTTTCCACATAATCCATGATATGCTATGATGTTTGTATAAACTCATACAAACCTAAATTTCAAGGAGCCTTTTTTTACTTTTTAATTACCAATTCAAAGTCATTTGCTTAGAGATAGTTGGCATGGAAAAAAGGAAAAAACACAATTGTCTCCTTGTAGTGTGACCTCTTTCACTTGGGTAGGTATCCACTCCATCACCAACTAAGTGAGGATGTAACCTTGTCAAACCAAAGGCAAAAGAATAATGAGCACGCGACAGGCTTACCCAGCACAGAAAAGGTTTTTAAGGAGGCTGCAAAAATAGTACTCTGAATGACAAAATTAAAGTACACTCCAAAGAGTAGGTTAATATTAAAGAAAGCACTCGAAACACGACAAGCATTTAATCCCCATCCTTGGATGTCTGCCACACAAAACTCCACTCAAATTTCTTTCATTAGCTACTAACCAGATTCAGTTAATATATTTCAAATGAACCCTGGTAGAACAATCTTGAAGGAGACACACTTAGAGAATATCTATTTCCACAAAGCATTAGCCAAAGGCAAGTGTGAACAAGTAGATCCTGGTTTGCTTTTACCAATTACAGATCACCATTCAATGAGGAAAAAAATATCATTCCAATTCAAGAATACGGAACACAAATTGGAAGTCTTCACTCAATAGTAGGTTTTACTACCACTAAAACAAACAATAGTAACACTGCTACATTAGATGCTACCCCAGTCCACTAACTGGAATAACAGGGAATTATACATTTTTATAAATAGCTGAAACCAGAAGAAATTAGGGCAAATTCTGTTGCAGTCTTCTCAACATGAATTTACTTTTAAAACAAACAAAAATATCAAATCTAAACCACTAAAGCATGTACTAGGACTATGTATTATATCACTGTGTCAATTATACACACTTTGACATTCCTTTTCTACAACTGAAACAGGAATGAAGTTTTTGTTCTGACCAGTCATAGTATTTTAACAGAGAAACAGTGCCACCTTTTGGTCCCAAACAAAAGCCTCCAGTACTACTCTCTAAACTTCATTTTTCAGTCATTATGATATCATAATTATCATCTTCTAAAATATTTTTAACTAAGAAAATATTTAGGTAACACAGAAATTGCTTAACCAAGATGCAAAATGTCAAAATACTGCAAAACAATTCCACATGTATTTTGGATTATTAGTATAACATTTTCTAATCAATATTTAATTAAACACATTGATATATTTGGACTTACCAAATCCAAGTTTAACAATCAACTGATATATCATAAATATAAAAGAAAATCTTCTTATAGCATCATTATATTTCAAAATTGATTTTTAAAAATAAAGTGTATTTAACTTATGCTCATTAATTTAATTGGCCATATGATATTAACAGTGAATTATCAGTTAAATCAGCATCATACAAATACTATTATGTTTCTACATATAGTACAAATACTATATTTTCTGAATTACTTACACCAGTGACACAATGTCACCACGCTGTACTTCAAAATTCCTCACTTTCCAATGGTTCAGAAGTACCACATCTGATGACTGGCTTCCCCCAGGATTCAAAGAAGGCTAGAAAATGCAGAGAAGAAATACATCTATCATTTGTACTTTTCAATCTTCATGGTTCCTTGCACTTCATAGCTTGAGTGAAAAGCAATAAAATATTTCTAATATAGTACCTTTCAATAAATTGCTGTTCTAAAGTAACTGTAAATGATGAGTTTTCAAAAAGCTCATTGGAATTCTTCATAGATAAGCCAGAAAACAATAAATTACCAATATTTGTTGGAAAAGAAAATGTGCCAGATATTCAATCTTTACTAAACTCCAGAAAAGAGGTATAGAAAGCTTTACAAAGAATTTTAAAACATGAGAAAGAAGTAACTCAATCCTTCCAACATTCACATAGGATCTAATTCTACAGTAGTATGCACCCTTGTTCCATCTGGGAAAAACAAGAAATAATCTTAGATCGACCAGTAGAACACCCATATGAAGAACTAGAGGAAACAAAAGAAACAAATGACAATATAATCATGTTAATTGCACAGATTTCCCATCGTGACCTCTCTTTTCTCAAGAGACAGTGCCCCAGCTTGAGACTTCATCTTAGGGCTCAGACAAGTCTACCTGTGCCTGAGGATAAATGGAGGGGAAAAATTGAAAAACATTTTGTATAAGACGGTTAGGGGGCATCTAGGCACAATTGTGTGTGTATGTGTATGTGCACGTGAGTATGTATGTGTTACTGAGGATTAACTCGGGCATTCTACCTATGAGCTATACCCCTACCCTTTTAAAAATTTCTGATTTTAGAACAGCGTCTTGATAGGTTGCTGAGACAGGCCTCAAATGTATGATCTTCTTGTCTCAGCCTACCAAGTACTGGGATTACAGGCATTCACCACCATGCCCAAGTCAGGCACAAAAATTTGATTGAGGAACCATGAAACCAACACACTGGCCATTTTGGATGGAGTACCAACAAAGCCAATGAATAACAAGTCTGAGACCTGAAGTGAGAATGGCAGGATGAAAGAATAAGAACAACTAAGAGAGCCTTTTCACTGGTGAATGAGAATGTCAACATGGGAAGGAGCAACTTCTGTGATGATGAGGAGGATGCAGAACAACTCAGGCTCCCTGCCTTCACAGAAAGGCTGATGGTAATGGCAGCAGGAAGAGCCATAACCACAGCAACCAAGGCAAAAAGGAAAGTCTTAGGGCAGTAGTGAAACACTCTTTCTTAAAGATTCTTAGAATCATTGGTAGACTCTCTACAAAGTAAATGTGGGCAAAGATGTGGAACTCTAGTATGGAAGCTGGTATAGTTTGATACAGAATGTTCTCCAAAGAACTCACGCATTAATATTCAGAGTTGACAAAATTAAGTCATAAGGGTTATAATCTCATCAATCGATAAATTCATTTTGATGGATTTACTGGGTGGTAACTTAAAAGGAAGGAAGATTTATTTGTTCACAGTTTTTTGGAGATATCAGGGTTAAGTCTATGTCAGTTGTTTTGGATTATAGCAGTGAGAATATTTACTGAGACAGAGGTTATTATCATGACCTTATTTTTTATTCCTCAGATTTGTGTAGCCAAAAAATACTGGTTATCCTTGGAGATATGAAACACTCTCAGAGCTCCTACCAGCTCCTTGGCATCATAATGCCTAAATTTATGGAATCCCCTCTGGTTATCTCATGTGACTATCTGCATAAAATCCAACATGATTAAAATGGAATTTTTCTCACTTACTACAAAATAAAAAGGTTTCCTTATTTCCTTAACATCCCAGTACCACTTCCCCAGTCAACCAGCTTAAAATCTTAGTTATCCATTTACTTTCAACCAGTCACCAAGCTAAAGGGCATATTTTCTCATCATAATGTCTTTTACCTTTGATACAACTTCATCATATTTCAAGCACAGTCATCATATAACTCACCATATCATGGTTGTTCTTCACTATTTTAATGGCAAGGGGAAAGAAAGGAATACAATGAAAGTATAATGGGAAGGAATTTTCCTCCTTATACATGACCTCCCCATAGGCTACCTTTATTACATCTGTTTTACAGGAGAAAGAACGCAAGAAAATAAGGAAGGAGGACATGCAAGATATGGAACACATATATAACACTAACCAATCTCATCTCCAACTCTGAAGGAAAGGATTCCATTTCTTTCAAGCTACATGATCTTGAGCAAGTTGAACTTTATCATGCCTTTCTGGCCAAAGAAATTGGTGATAATGAGATAATTAATGCTAGCTAATACCCACAGACTGTTTACCATATACACTGTCCTAGTAATAATAATCAAGACATTCTAAGTGCTTACTTGTACAAGACACTGTCAAAGGGCTTTAAAACTACTAACTTATTTGCTGAGATCATTTAAAGTGTTTACATGAGTTCTTGGCACATAACTAACACACAATAACTTCTATTATTGATATTACTGAATCAACTTTTAATCATGAGCAGTTGTGTACCCTTTTGCCAGTTCCCTCTTTGCTCTGCCCTTAAGTGAGGAACAGAGTTTACAATGGGATACATCCAAGGAGCTTCACTGGGCAGGCATTGGGGCTAGGAGATGGAGCACTTGTCATCACAGTAGTAGAATTAGGTTAAAAGTTGTACATCCACAGCTTTGTTCTTTCTGATTCATATTTCTCATTCATATTCTCTATCTCTCATCCTGCCTTGTGTTCCATATCTTACAGGTCCTCCTTTCTTATCTCCTTGCATTCTTTCTCCTATAAAACAGATGTTATAAAGGTAGCCTTTGGGGAGGTCATGTGTAAGGAGGAAAATTCCTTCCCATTACACTTTCATTGCATTCCTTTTTTTCCCCTTGCCATTAAAATAGTGAAGAAAAAACATGATTTAATTATTTCTAATTGCTCTCCCTTAATCTTTTATTGGTGTTTTTAAAAGTTTGTGACCACAATCCATAATAAGAAATTAAATTTATATTGCACACAGTACATGCATGCACGGACCTGAACAAAATTTTACAAAACAGTAATTACTTTTGCTACATATATCCTAATATTTTCTATTCTTTCTTACTCTGCTTTTAAAATTCTGTTTATATCTAACTGTATTGATTTCATATTCTCTACATGGATTATACATCCTACTAATAGCTTGCAACCCAGTGTTAATATTATGCTTTAAGGGATAGGGGCGTGGTTCAGTGGTGGAGTGCTTGCCTAGCAATGCACCAGGCCAAGTTCTATCCATAGTCTGAAAAAGAAAGAAAAAGAAAAAGAGAAAGAGGAAGGAAGGAAGGAAGGAAGGAAGGAAGGAAGGAAGGAAGGGAGGGAGGGAGGGAGGAAGGAAGGAAAGAAGGAAGGGAAGTCATGCTTTAGATCTTTCTTGTTCAACTATTGTCCTAGAAAAGTTGCCTTTACCCAATGAAACCTTTAGTTTTCTCATCTCTGTTGGTGAATTATTTCTCTAGAAAATCTTATCGATATTCTTAGTTTCAAATACTACCCATACACACATAGATTTCAAATACTACCTATACATCCATTTACCATACTTGCAGAATCCCAAGTGACTAAATCCATAGCACTTCATACTACAACACTGAGTATACTGTAATGTGATTTTTGTGGGGTTTTTGTTGGTGGTGGTGGTGATGGTGGGTTTTTTCGTTTGTTTATTTGTTTGTTTGTTTGTTTGTTTTTTGTGGCACTGGGGATTGAACTCAGGGGCATTCTACCTCTGCGCTACATACTCCAGCCCTATTTTTTATTCTTTATTTAAAAACAGGGTCTCACTAAGTTGCGGAGGGCCTCACTAAGTAGCTGAGGCTGGCCACAAACCCAGATCCTCTGGTCTCAGCCTCCCAATTTCTGGGATTACAAACGTGCGCCACCACACCTGGCGTATTTTCTTGTTTTACTTGTTGTTCTTTGCAACTAAGCAGGAAGTACTTTTATCCATTATTGTAACTCCCTAAATTTATACTCCAGACCCAAGTACTTTTCTGAGCTTCAAGCACAAATTTCCAACTAGTTGCTGGGCATCTCATCTGATCAAATCATTCCCCTGTTTAAAACCCTTGTTAACTTCACACTATCTTCATTCTAAAGATTATCTTCAGCATAAAAATTAAGAAGCACATGATCTGCAAGACCCACTCAATCCCCAACAACATGGCTCCTACCAGCTGAACTCAGCCATACGTAGTTTCATACAGTCAGATTATTTTCTCACACTTCCGAGTATCATACAGGCAAATATTTCTGCTTGTAATATTTTCCCCTCTCTCTACGGTAGTATCACCTGGTTAATTGACTCTGTGTGTGTGTGTGTGTGTGTGTGTGTGTGTGTGTGTGTATGTGTGAAAGAGAGAGACAGAGAGAAAGACTGGGGATTGACATCTGGGGCATTCTACCTCTGAATTACATCCTAGACCTATTTTATTTTTACTTAGAAACAAGGTCTCACTAGATTGCTGAGAATCTCACTATTTGCTATGGCTGTCCTTGAAACCTGTGATCCTCCAGTCTCAGCCTCCCAAGTACTGGGATTACAGTGTGTGCCACCATGCCCAGCTCTAATTCATACTTTAAACAAAACTTGAATCCCATGAGACAAACTCACAGGAATTCTCTTCTCCCAATTTCCAGCCTCAGCACAGGTGATCAAAAATCCCAACGTCCCCATCACAACTGGGATTATTTCTATCATCACATATTTGAATGTGCATTGTAAATACGCCCTTGTCTCTTTGTCCAAAAGCGTATAAGCATCTAGGAAATATATATTTTTCTTAGGTCTGTGTTCTGGGCACTTTGAAGGTTATTAATACATTTTAGTAGAAAGAATAAAAATAATTTGTAAATTCCCAAAAGTTTCCCAAATTAACATGCCACAGAGATCTTATTCCATCTATCTCAGCCTCCAAATATATGTCTCTATTTCCCGATTTGGTTTATGGTAGTTCCATTCACCTATCCCCTATACTAGAAGACTCTACATCCAGGTTTAGTTTCTACTCTGAGTATCCCATCATCAGACTTTTCTTTGGCCAAGAATGCCTTTTTCCTACGTGGAAAATTCTACTTATCTTTAAAGGCCCAATTTAAATGGTCAACCCTGTGAAGCCTTTAAAAAAAAAAAAAAAAAAAAAAATGATGATGATGATGATGACGATGACGATGATGATGATGACGATGACGACAACAACTATGGCGACGGCAACAATGATAATGATGACGGACAAAAATATATATACTCCCTTGTGACAATTAGGAATAATATTCTGGTGCTCCCATAGACCCAAATCTTGACACTTGGAAGCATCTTTTCCTTATAAAATCATTCTTCTCAACTTTTCTAGTCATTAGAAATGAAAGCTAAAGTATTGTAAACAAAAGATTTATGCTGAGGGGAAAAAAAACAGAAGGAAGCATGTCTAATCTCACACAGCAAAATATTAGAATCATCAATTAGCACCTGCAAGACCTTATTTGATTTTATAAGGGAAGTGAAAGAGTTTTCTTTTACCTTGCCTCTCCTCCACAAGGTTAAATTAAGTATTCCCCCTTCTGTACTCTCATAGCAATTTAGGTAAATTTCAATGATAGTACTTAATAGGTATCTGCCTACAGATATGACTCATTCAAGTGTTAGCTTCCCATGTCTTATCCATTTTTGTATGCTTAATCCCAAAAAGAGATGCTAGCAAATGTTATTCTATACTTGAAAGTTTAAAAGAGTAAAGATTCTTAAAAGAACATTTAAATAAGATGGTGTTTAAGCAATGTACATTATCTAAATGATATATACATCTCTTTTTCTGAACATTTCTGGACGACTAAGTATGGTAAAAAATGTTTGTCTCATCAGGTTAGGTAGGGTAAGGATCAGGAATAAAGTTGGACATTGCTTTATTATTACCCATAGAGAAGTAACTATAGTCACAACAAAATAAAACAATGTTGTTTATGATTATGAAGTTATGAATATGAATAAAACATGAAAAATGTTCTTGAATTGGTAAACTTTCTATAGCATTATAAAAGTGATAATTCTTTGTACTTCAATAAAACGTTATTAAAATGAAAAGAATACTTTCTGATTTTCTAAAACATTTTTTAAAAGAAAGTAATTCACTAACTTCAAAATGAAAAATGTATATGGGAAATTAAGAAATCTAAATTGGATGATGTTATTTAAAAAAATAGTAAACTATGTTATTACTTTGAAATTTTATCTCTTACTATTCCTTGTGGGAATGGCAGTGTATGCTTTAGACAGCGCAAACAATCATTTCAAATCAAAGAATTTATAAACAGAAAAACTAAGAGTCGTAAACTTTGATCATCTGATATGACTAGTCTATATTTCCTTACAATGTTGTTAATATTTTAAATTTTAGATCCCTAGAAACTACATCAAAATTATAAGCAATTTAAAGTAATAAAATTTTTGAAGTAAAAATGCTCAGAGAATTTAAAAGTTTCCACCTGTTTCTGAAAGTGTGTGCCTATGATATTCCTGATACCAATCAAGGAAATTTCCAGTAGTAAGGGAAAAAACACTGATAATTATTGGGATTACTAACAAACAACAACGGGAACCCAACAGTTGCTCTGCCTGTCTTTTTTTCAAAAACTTGCATTCTCACATTCAATCTATTCCTCTCCTTCTACCATGAACACTAAGTTTAAAAATGAAACTTGAAAGGACTAGGAGTGTAGTTCAGTGGTAGAGCACATGCTTAGCATGTGCAAGGACTTGGGTTTGATCCTCAACAATGAGAAATAAATATATATTTTTTATTTATAATTATATGTTATAATATATGCATTGACATATAAATTACATAAATATATAATTTGAATTACATATTATATATACTATATATTATATACTATGTATTATATACTTGTGTTACATATTGTATATACTATATATTATATAGTATATATTATATATTAATGCATATTATATACAATATATTATATGTACTATATTATATATAATATATTACATATTATATACAAATATTTTATTATATATACTATATGCTATATATTATACACAAATAGTATATATTATATAGTATGCATTATATACTATATCTTATATACATATTATATATACTATATACTATATATTATATACAAAAATTGTATTACATTATATACTATATATTATATAACATATATACATACAAATTATATATATCCTATCTATAGAATCTAATACCTGTAAAAGACTTTTGAACAGGTCTTGCTCTAAAGATAGAAAATTACATTCGTGTCTTGGCTCCATTTCATTACTAGCAATATTCCCTTAAACAAATTATTCAACATTCTAAGCATCATTTCTTCCTCCATGCAATGGGGACTGTAGTACCGCCTACATCATCATAGGGTTGCTATGACATTCAATGAGACAGTCCTGAAAACTTTCTTAACACAGTACTTGATACAGAATACCAGTCAACAAATATGATGACAATGAAGATGGCAGCAAAAACAGAATAAAGGGGAACAAAATCAAGTAAAATATTTTTCCCCAAGATTCAAAAAAAATTAAGCCTTTATATATTGCTCTGCATACTTCTCATTTTAAATACTAAGCTGGCAGAAAATTCTACCCCTCATTTCTAAATTATTAGTGGATTGTTTCACCTTTTCTGAGTAGATAGTCAGCATATTTTTATTTTGGACCTCGACTGTTCTGCCTCCAGGAATTAGGATTGAGCCCAGAGAAGTCCTATCTCTAAGCTATACTCCCAGCCCTTTTTTAATTTTTTTATTTTGAAACAGGGTCTCACTAAGTTGCTTACAGTCTCAATAAGTTTCTGAGGCTGGCCTCAAATCTGCGATCCTCCTGTCTCAATCTCCCAAGTACTGGGATTACAGGCATACACCACAACACCCCACTTCAAAGAAGACTTAATGCGTGCAAATATTAAGTCATGAATATCTATAAAAATGTTTTGGCCATTGTATTTTAGGGTTTCATTTTTAAAACATATATACCCATTGAAATTACATATGTTAAAATCTAAAACTTAGCTGTGGAGGATGAAATTGATACTATGATCTTCCTTTTTCAACTTTTTTGGTAGTTGTATTTTTTACTTTATAAATTTATGATAAACAAGTATATTTTCTGAGAAAAAAAAATTGTTACATTAAAAAGAACTTATCGTATGCTTTATTTTGACCTAGTATTGTATAGTCTACTCTAAAAAAGACAGTGGAAGTCAGCAGAGTTCAATAGATGTTAATAAACTAGGCAAAAGCTAGAATAACCCATATGGACCCTACTTTCCACACAAGTAAAACACAGAAATTGGGCTTTAGTGTTGATCGCTAAATATGTTGAAGGATTTTTATTCCCCCTACAAAAACAAATATTATGTCAAGGTATCCTAAATTCTCAGCTTGTGCCCAAGTTCAAGTCATACGGCAGTTTTGAGGGAATTTATGTTTTAGTTTAGGAAAATAAAATTCCCCTAGGGAACTAAACAGAGTCAAGATAGATTTCTTGCCTTGTAAGATTTAATGGAAGCTATAAATCAATAAATGATATTATTCTGGCTTTTATTTTTTCAATAAAATTTTTACTTATTTTCTAATTGAAAAGTTTTTTTCCACTGTCTTTGATTCATTCTACCAACAAACCCTGAGTTTAACATCTTTGGGAACAATGCTTTTAACCTTTCCAGGCCTACAAAAAACATCACTCAGTCAGGCCTGGGGTGCATGCCTGTAATCCTAGAAGTCGAGATGCTGAAACAGGAGAAACACAGGCTTGAGGCCAGCCTCAGGTACTTAGTGAGACCCTTAGCTGGATCTGTAGCTCAGAGGTAGAATGCCTCTCGTTGAAACAAGTACCAGTACCAAAGGGGAGATTAGAAAAAAAAAACAGCTGGGTACAGTGGCGCATCCTTGTAATCCCAGTACTCGGAAGGCTGAGACAGGAGGATCACAGGTTCACAGTCAGCCTCAGCTACTTATTTTGTTTGTTTGTTTGTTTTGGGTTTTTTTTTTATTTTTGTTTTTGTTTTTTGCGGTACTGGGGATTGAACTCAGGGGCATTCTACCTCCGAGCTACACCCCTAGCCCTATTTTTTATTTTTTATTTTAAAACAGGGTCTCACTAAGTTGAGGAGTACCTCAATAGGTAGCTGAGGCTGGCCGAGAACCCAGATCCTCCTGTCTCAGCCTCCCAAATGCTGGGATTACAAGCGTGCGCCACCACGCCCGGCAGCCTCAGCTACTTTGTGAGGCCCTCTGCAACTTAGTGTGATTCTATTTCAAAATAATAAAAAAAATAGGGCTGGGGATGTAGCTCAGAGGTAGAATGCCTTTGAGTTCAATCCCCAGTACTGAAAAATAAATAAATAAATAAATAAATAAATAAATAAATAAATAAATAAATAAATAAATAAAAATTTAAATATATGTATATATGTATAGATAGATAGATAGATAGATCACCACTCACCCTGGCTATATACACCTACAAAGTTTAAATATCACATTTTGTGCATTTAAATGAAATGATACCTATTACCAGTCATGAGGAACCAAGAGTAGCCCTCAGACTTCTTTTGGAGAATTGTTACGTTAGAGAAATAAGGGGGGGGGGGGGGGCTATTAGTTAAAAATATGATAAATGGGGCTAGAGGTGTATCTCAGTGCTATGGCACTTGCTAGCATGCATGAGACCCTGAGTTCAATTCCCAGCACCACAATACATATATAAAACAGAGAAAAAATTTTACAATTACTAGAATAGGGCATAGGACCAACTCTCCAACATAAAGGCGCTGGTAGGGACTTCCTCAATGGACCTCTAAAGCTCAGGAAATAAAACTGAGAATCATTAACTGGGATGGTAGCCAGGTATTACACTTGTAATACCAGCATTTGGGAGGCTGAGAACAGAGGATCCAGGTTTGCAGCCAGCCTCAGCTACCAGCTGAGGCACTCCACAACTTAGTGAGACCCTGTTTCAAAATAAAGAATAAAAAATAGGCCTGGGGAATAGCTTGGAGGTAGAATGCCCCTGAGTTCAATTCCCAGTACCACCAAAAATAAAAAAATAAAAAATAACTAGGATGGCATCAAGTTGAAAAGTGTGTGCAACAAAGGAAACCATCAAGATTCTGAAGAGGAATCCTAAAAAATGGAAAAAGATCTTTGCTAGCTATTCCTCCAATAAAGGACTAATATCCAGAATATATTAAAAAAAAAAGAGAGAAAACTTAAAAACCTTAATAGTAGGGATTTGGAGAACATTATGCTAGGTGAAATTAGTTAGTCACAGAAAATGAAGGGTCATATATGGAAGCTAGGGAGTAATTGGGATAGAAGAGTGACTTTAGATAATGGAGGAGAAACTCCAGTGGAGTGAGGGAAATGGTTTGGGGGAGGGCCAGTATGGAGAGAAGGAGAATTAATGAAGGAAACATTTCCATGTACTTACGTACATGTGTGAGAATACCAATACGCATCTCAATTATCATGCATGGGGAAGGGGGGAGGGAGCCAGGGGAAAGCTCACCAAGTGCGCGCGTGTGTGTCCCCATCACTATCAACCACATTATGATGTGAGATATAAGACTATAATGCACCAATAAATGCATAAAAGTAAAAAAAAAATAACACGTAAAAAACAATAAAAAATGGACAACTGAACTGAATAGACACTCAAAAGAAGTAATACAAATAGTCAATAAATATATGGGAAAAAAAAGTCCAACATCATTTTCAATCAGGGAAATGCAAATTAAAACTACACTGAGATTCCATCTAACTCCAGTTAGAATGGCAATCATTAAGAATATGAACAATAAACTAGGCATAGTGGCACACGCCTGTAATTCCAGTACTTGGGAGGCTAAGACAGAAGGATCACAGGTTTGCAGCCAGCCTCAGCAATTTAGTGAGGTACTCCGCAACTTAGTGAGACCCTGTTTCAAAATAAAGAAAAAAATAGGGCTGAGAATGTAGCTCAGAAGTAGAAAGCCCCTGGGTTCAACCCCCAGTACTGCAAAAACAAACAAAATTAATGCTGGTGGGGATGTGGGGAAATAGAACTCTTGTACACTGTTCACTCTTGGTGAGATTGCAAATTAGTACAGCCACTATGGAGATTAGTATGGAGGCTTCTCAAAATGTGGGAAATTGTTCTAAATATTGTTCTTAATATTGGCTTAAGGATTTAGAGCTTCTTGCTCTAAAGACTGCTTTTCTTGAGGGAACTGAAGACAGTGACCTTGATACCCCTTCGCTATCTAAGCTATTTCCTTCTGTTTTGCTGCACCTTTTGTTTGCTTTGCTTATGGGTAGAAGACAACCCCAAAGAAGGAGCTGAAGATGGCAACCTCTGCTGCTCATGAAAAACTTATCTTCTAAAGCATTTCTAACACGGTTCTCTACTTCTTAGCCAGAGACAGTCAATGATTTCATGACCCAATCTTAATTTTGTAAACCTGTAATAAAAGGAAGATCTGAGATTTGCTCCGGGAGTTTGGCTCTCTTGCCTTCTCCCCTCTCACCCCTTCACAACCAGGAATAAAGACTCAAGAGCATTTTTTTTCATTGCGTCATCCCGGGCCCTGCTGGTACAGAGCCCAGCACAAAAGACTAGAAATGGAATCAATATATGACCCAGCTATACCACTCCTTGGTATCTTTCCAAAAGAATTAAAGTCAGAATACTACAGTAATTCATTCATATCCTTGTTTATATAGCTAAAGCATGGAACCAACCAAGGTGTCAGTCAACAGATGAATAGATAAAGGAAATGTGTTATATACATGTGGAATTTTACTCAGCCACCAAGAACAAAATTATGTCTTTTGCAGAGAAATGGATGGAACTAGAAAATATTATGCTAAGTGAGGTCAGTCAGTCTCAGAAAGTCAAGGGTCAAATGTTTTCTCTCATATGTGGAAGCTAGAGAGAAAATAAGAAACAAAAGGGACTTCAGATAATTGAGGACAGTGATCAGCAGAATAGCAGAAGAGGATAGGGGAAAGGAGGTAGGGAGGGAACCAAGAAGAAGTGATAAAAGAAACAATTCAAATGATGCTCTGCCCATGTATGAATGCATCACTACCAGTCTCACTATTATGTATAGGGAAGGGTGGGCAGCAGGATGGGACCTGAAGGGAAACACACCAAGAACTGTGTGCATGCTTGCCGGTATGACTTTGAACCTCACTATGATATATGATTACAGTGTACCAATGAAAGTACTAAAAAGGGGGCTCTTCAATATGTGGTGAAATATAATTTTTTGAAAAGTGATATATAATTAAAATGCTAACTGGGCATGGTGGTGAACACTTATAATCACAGTACTTAGAAGGCTGAGACAGAAGAATCTCAAGCTCAGAGCTAGTCTCAGCAACTTAGTGAGACCCTGTTTCAAAACAAAAAATAAAATAGAGCAAGGGAGTATAGGAAGAATGCTTCTGGGTTCAACATCCAGTACCAAAAAAACTGCTATATTGTGTTTCTGAAAGATTCCTAGGAATCCCATTCTCTAACCTCCTTCAGTTATTGGTAAAAATGTGATCTACTAAAATTAAGTAAATTATAGTTGTTCAAACCAAAACAAGAATAACAAAATTGAAATTATACTATATGCTTAAAACTTTTTAAGGCTATATCACTAGCCAGGAAGTATGAAGTCCATTAAAATAAATATATATTGTGATTATAGAATTATTATTACTGGATGACACATATTTAAAACAATGTGGGTAAAATCATCTACAATGTTATCTTTCTTCCTTCCTATGTAGGGGTCTCTATCATTTGCATGGCTTTTGGAGTCCTTAGACTTGACCCACTAGTAATGCATGGATTATAATATATGGACTATAAAATAGCCAGGTCTGAACAACATTTTAAGTTAAAAATGAAGCAATACCCTCACAAAAAAAGGTACCTATGACTTATACCCATTAATACTTGACCCACTACAAAGAACGACCATCTAATTAAATGCATGCATATTTATGTTTATAGCGACAAAATTCACAATTGCCAAACTGTGGAACCAGTCAAGATGTCCATCAACAGATGAATGGATTACAAAACTATGGAATATGTACACAATGGAGTTTTACTCAGCCATAAAGAAGAACAAAATTGTGCCATTTTCAGGAAAATGGATAGAACTGGAGAACATTGTGCTAAGTGAGATTAGTCAGTCACAAAAAGTAAAAAAAAAAAATCAGATGTTCTTCCTAATATGTGGAAGCTAGGAAGAACATGGGTCATAGGAGGGACTCTAGATGAAGAAAACCTTAGTTGAGTGAAGAAGGTGACCTAACAGCCAGGCGTGGTGACGCACGCTTGTAATCCCAGCATTTGGGAGGCTGAGACCGGAGGATCCAGGTTCACAGCCAGCCTCAGCTACTTAGTGAGGCACTCTGCAACTTAGTGAGACCTGGTTTCAAAATAAAGAATAAAAAATAGGGCTGGGGTGTAGCTTGAAGGTAGAATGCCCCTGAGTTCAATCCCCAGTACCGCAAAAAAAAAAAAAAAGAAGGTGACCTAGTTGAAGGTGATGGGGGGAGGGGAGAGGGAGCACCCTAATGCACATGATGTATATTCAGAAACATCAAAATCAAGCACTAAACTAAATATAAGAAGGAGGGAGGGGGAAGGAATTGGGCAGGAATTGGGAAAGGGTTAAATGAGTGCTATGTGCATGTATGCCTCAACCAGCTTGTACCTCACAAAAAAAAATGTATGATTATAATGCATCAATAAAAAAATAAATAAATAAATAAATAAAAAGATATTTTCAAAACTTTAACTTCAGGGCTCTTAACCAGTCAGATGATAAGAATAAAATCCTCAAGTCATACACATATTCCATGTAAGTGGTAAAAGAAGAATTTCAAATACTAAAACATTGCAGGAGATTTGTATTTATCAAGTCCTACCTGCATCTGATGCTTTATTATGTAGTATATATACATAAAGCGAATGCTATATCATAATGGCTGGTACAATGTTATAATTTTAAATTTTTAAGTATTACTATTATTATATGATAATATAAAAAATAATTTTGAAAGTTAATATAGATTATTTTTATTTTGTCTAATTTACTATATTTTGTGTTTCACCAATTACTCTGCAATGCTTTTTTGTTTTGTTTTGCTTTGTTTTGTTTTGTTTTGTTTTGTTTTGTGGTACTGGGGATGGAACTCAGGGGCATTCTACCTTCAAGTTACCCCCCTTATTTTATTCTTTTATTTTCAAACAGAGGGCCTCACTAAGTTGCTGAGTGCAATGCTTTTATGTACAAAGCAATGAATTGTTTTTAAGGGGAAAGAATGTGATTTTTCTATCTTTTTACTAAAAATATTTGTCCTATATTGCATTTAAGAATAATTTGCTTCTTCTTAGCAAAATTAATTTTCTTTCTTTTTTGCAGATTGAACTCAGGGGCATTCTACCTCTAAGCTATAACCCCAGTCCAATTTTTATTCTTTATTTTGAAACCGAGTCTCACTAAGTTGCGGAGTGCCTCACTAGGTAGCTGAGGCTGGCCGTGAACCCAGATCCTCTGGTGTCAGCCTCCCAAATGCTGGGATTACAAGCGTGCGCCACCACACCCGGCCAGCAAATTATTTAGTGTTTAACCATCCCCTTAATTCAGATCACTGCACCTAGATTGTAAGATTAAAATCTGAAAACTTTCTAGTTCAATAAAAACAATGCAGTAACTATAAAATACTACCATTGAATATATGTATGATGTTTTCGACCTAATAAAATAGATTTGGAGATAGTTATTCTGATTTAGAGTTCTAACTAAGCATGACAATAAAGACTTCACATAGAATTAGTAAAATATAAACTTTATATAAATAAGCATTTCTACATATTAGCAAGAAGACAGTTTGCTATATGTAATATAATCTAACTACATGGAAAGGACCCCGACAAGATATATCTATATACTAACAAATCTCTATCTTCATTCACTCATTGGTAAGTCCTTCTTGCCCAGAAGAAACTACTTTCTGTGGATATGTCTTCTTTGATGTAAAAAAATAAATGTTCACGCTAAGATATGCAGCAATAGAAAGAAAGTGCTTCAACAAATAGCAAGGTTTCTAGAAGGCTGCCTAGATGATTTCCCCAGAAGTAAATGATTCCAAAAGGGCCAAATTCCCAATCAGGGTCAATGGTATAGCCATCTATCCACAAGGCTTAACAGTATTTGTGAACAAATCTGTGAAGATCATGAATTTTAGATCCTTTAGCTCTTCATTGTTGAACCTACTGCCTCATCACATTTTTTTTAAAAACCCTTATTCTAAGAGCATCAATAGAAATTTTGGTTCTTGTTCCCCCCAAATTGCATGGGTCAAAGCTATTAGAACTAAGAGGTTCAAATATGTAGGAAACCAACTGCTATTAAAAGGAATTGTAAGCCGGGCGTGGTGGCACACACTTATAATCCCAGTACTTGGGAGGCTGAGACAGGAGGATCCGGGTTCACAGCCAGTCTCAGGTACTTAGTAAGGCCCTCCGCAACTTAGTGAGACCCTGTTTCAAAATAATGAATAAAAATGGGACTAAGGGTGTAGCTCAGAGGTAGAATGCCCCTGAGTTCAATTTGCAGTACCACAAGAAAAGAAAAAGGAATTGTAAAGCATTGTGGCAGATGAAAGGTACAAAACTGTGTAGTGTTTGTATTACTCATCTAACTGCTACAAAACAAATCACTCCAAACTTAAAACAAAATTCATTTATGGCTCATGATTCTGCAGTGTAGGCTATGCTTAGCTAGGAGGTTCACTAGGCTGGCTAGGATGACTCAGGCAGCTGAAATCAGGGAGACAGTGTTCCAAGAAGACAAGTACTACTGCATAAGCATTGAACAAGCTTCCTCAGTTTGCATATCTGCTGATGCTCCACCAGCCAAATGGAGTCATATGTCCAAACAAGAAAAAAAATGTAGGAGGAAGCTACACAGAGCTCAGGTACAAAGAGGCATGATTCATGGGTACTGGGGTGACAATGGGGACATTCATGTAATAATCTACCAGAGCGCTGCCCTATGAAACCAATGAATTTAACCCTCCTACATGCAACACAGATGCAATCTTTCCTAAGAACTCTCAAGCATCAGGACAAGATATGGATAAGAACTCTAAAGTGCTGCTTGCAAGCAGCTCTTCTAGATTCAGAGACACATTATCTGTCCCCCAAACATCCAACATGCCACAGAAGGACAGGAACTTACACAACAGACTAAGAAAGCACTGGGAGAAAACAGAAGCCACAAAGAAACTAAGAATGTAAAAGCTTAACAAAGGCAATTAGGATTTTTCATATAAAAGCAATTCCCAGATCTAGCAAACTCCCCTAACAGTCTGCCCTCATCTAAGATTTGGGACTCTCCATAAGGAATTGGTTCTCAAATTTTAGAATTTACAGAACTAGTTACAATGCAGATTCCAAGGCCTTCAGAAAATGATTCTGATTTCATAGGTCAAAATGAGGTTCATTAATCTCAATTAATAAATGCATTAGGTGATGTTAACAAGGCCTAAGGCCCACATTGACTACTAAAGGAATTTCTGAGAAAAGAACAGCCTAAGCTGGGTGTGGTGGAGCATGCTTGCAATCCCAGTACTTGGGAGGCTGAGCCAGGAAGATCGCAGGTTCACAGCCAACCTCAGTGACTTAGTAGGGCCCTCTGCAATTTAGTGAGACCCTGTTACAAAATAAAAAATAAAAAATAGGGCTAAAGGTATAGTTCAGAGGTAGAATGCCCCTGGGTTCAATCCCCAGTACCACAAAAAAGGAAAAGAGTAGACTATGGGTCTCCTTACCCTTCATACTGCATTTACTGCTTGAAGCCCACATCTAAAATCTCAAAATCAACAGCTGACATGCTCCACTCTACTGGTTATAGCTCAATTTGAGTTGCTTCCCTCTGTCAAGCCTCTCTCCAGCAGTAAAGCAGTATTTTTCAAACTACAGGTCACAGCCAATGAGTGAACCATAGAATCAATTTAACAGGTGCAACCACAGCTGACGATATCAGAGGGCCCTGCACATAACAAGGGTAATTGTGGTTTAAGTATTGTTAGATGAAACTTTCATTTCAGCTGTGCATATGTGTATCATGCAAACTACATCATTTAATATGAGACAGGCAAAAAGGGCTGAAAGTCTCTGCCATAAAGAGCATGATGGGTTCATGGAAAATCTAAAAAGTTTTCAGAAGAATAATACAGAAACACCTTCAAAGTCTAAGGAAAAAAAGTTAATGATGATAATTTCATTTTATCATATTCCTGTAGAGTTTAATTATTCAAGCACTTCAATGCTTCAAAGAAGAAATTTAATATGCATTTATTCAGAATCCCTCCAAATGAGTAGGTGAGAGGAATATGGTCCTTTTTTTTAAAGCATACAAAATAGGGTTAGTATTAACCTATGAAATCACTAAAGGATAAGAAAATATTATAATCATGAGTGAAAATTACAATGCTGTAGGATTTCAAATAACTTGAATGACAGAATCATCCAAGTTGTAAGAAGATAGAACTTAAGGTTAGCCTTAAAGGGAGCATAAAAGAAGAAAAAAGCAGAAGTTCCAGTAATGAGTCTTGTTATATAGTAAAGTAGGCTAACTGCCTACGAAAAGAACCCCAAAGCTCAGTGGTAAAACAAGAGTGAGTGGATGTACTCCATACAGTCATTCAGAAACCCAGGCTCTTTGGATCCTATGTATCTACCATATCCTGTGGTCTCAGTGTTCTCAGAAGGATCCTCTGCTGTACTTTACACATATGCACACAGAGGTCACTGACTTAAAATAGATAACTTGGGATTTCTCAAGTTTATGATTATAGAAAAACTATAAATATTCAGCAAAAACCATAATTTGAATCTGGAATTTTGAACTTTTCCCAGGCTAGTGATATATAGTACAATATCCTCACAATGCTGGGCATTAGCAGCAAGCTGCAGGCTCAGGCAGATGCAGCTCCTGAGGGTAAACCACCAATACTCTACAGCATGTTGCATAACTAAGCGATGATGTGCAATAGGTTAGTGTGTTAAATGCATTTTTGACATGATATTTTCAACTTACAATGGATTTATGGAGACATAATCCCATTATGTGTGTGTGTGTCTGTGTGTGTTTCTGTATTTCTATATATTATGTTTTGAAATCTTAGCCAAAAAACACCTTTTCTGTTACAGAAATCGTCCCTCCAATGCTAGCCAATTCTTAGAGATTGCAAAAGCAGGGCCAGAAGCATGCCTTTAATATATGAACTAGCCAATCCAGAGTGGGCCTTCTCGGTCAGGTCAGTTCACCCCCGGAGACAATATTCCTCTGCCTCAATCATCCCTGAGCCAGACACCAGACCACTAGCCACCACTCTCTGAAAATTCTTCAAATTAGCCAAGCCTAAACCGTTGGTCCTGTTCTACCTTGCCTTTTTCACAGAAACCCTCAAAGGCTCTGGTCTAATGCTTTCCCCTCCCTCCCATCTTCTGCCCCCAACTCTCTGGTGTTGTTCCCATGTGATCCGATGCTTGTGCCTTGCCTCCTGTCTCCAGACCTATGAGTACAATAAACTTTGCTTTCCTTCATGTCTTGTCTCCCTCTGTGGTCACAGATGACTAATAAGTTCCTAAAAGAATATAAAATACCTAGTAAGGCATTGTAACACACTCTTGTAATCCCTGTACTTGGGAAGTTGAAACAGGAAGATCACAGGTTCAAGGCCAGCTTTATCAATTTAGTGAGGACCTATATCAAAATAAAAAATAATTAAAAGGAGCTGAAGGGCCGGGTGTGGCGGCGCATGCTTGTAATCCCAGCATTTGGGAGGCTGAGACCAGAGGACCAGGGTTCAAGGCCAGCCTCAGCTACCTAGTGAGGCACTCCGCAACTTAGTGAGACTGTGTTTCAAAATAAAGAACAAAAAATAGGGCTGGGGGTATAGCTCGGAGGTAGAATGCCCCTGAGTTCAATCCCCAGTACTGCAAAAAAAAAGGAGCTGAAGGTGTAGTTCACAGATAGAATGCCCATGGATTCAATCCCCAGTACCACAAAAAAGGAATATAAAGTGTCTGCATCCAGCCAACAGAGAGAAGAATGTGGAGAATCACAAAGAAGGTTGTTACAGGCCATTCCTGGAAATGAGGTCTCACTTCCACCCATTTTCCACTGGCCAAAACTCAGTCACATCTGACTACAAAAGAAGATAAAAAGAATACACCCTTGGGCCAAAATGGAGTACTTACTACCCATCATTAGTCCTCTCTTATACAACAAAAACTACCCTAGACATAATACAACAAACAAGTATAGGAAGACTACAAGGGGGAAGGAAGACGAACTAGGGTTGGGACCTTAGGACTGAATGGCACTGTGGTGACATCTATGGGTTTTCTTCTCACTTCCCTAAATCCCAGAAAAGGCACTGGAAAAGCCTGCAACCCAGAACCACCAAGAGGCAGGGAAAAACGAGCCTTAACAAAAAAAGCCTACACTCTCTAGCCACAGGACCAGGAAAAGGATGCCAATCAGCGCAGAAAACATTTTTTATAATAACCATCCCAATCCAGTCAATCTAGTGGTGCCCCAACATGAGCAGGGAACTGGACTTCCAGCCTTACTCAGCAGTACTGAGATGAGGGAACAGGCCCCTCAGTTCTCTATCAGACAGCAAGGAGGAAGAGGGGAAGACAAGCAGTGCTGGCCAGCAGCCCACTCCCCTTCTGGGGAGAGACTGCCCTTCACAGAGCTCACCAACTTAAATTGGTAGTGTAAGTTTGGTAAGTTGGTGTTAAGTTTGGTAGTTTCTTAAAAAGTAAACATAGGCCGGGCGTGGTGGCGCACGCTTGTAATCCCAGCATTCGGGAGGCTGAGACCGGAGGATCCGGGTTCGCGGCCAGCCTCAGCTACCTAGTGAGGCACTCCGCAACTTAGTGAGACCCGGTTTCAAAATAAAGAATAAAAAAAAAATAGGGCTGGGGGTATAGCTCGGAGGTAGAATGCCCCTGAGTTCAATCCCCAGTA
>PVLC010020310.1:0-29554 GCA_004027655.1 Graphiurus murinus | reverse complement strand
TAGTACATCCAAGAAGTCTTCACGGGTCACAGTTCTACTGATTCGAGGATCATCACCAAAATACTTCCATTCTCTCTGTTAAAAAAAAAAAAATAACAAGCTCACCAAACTAAATGTAAAACCACTGAAGTCTTTGTAACAACATACTAATGATTTTTACCTCTGTCATTTCAATTTCATGCCTTGTCAATTGGCCAATGAGAGGTGCAGCCATATGTCTGACGATAATTCTAGCGTGGGTAGAAGTCCCTCCTCGAATGATAACTTGAGGTTTATATGTAGAGAAGCCTGTCTCATCTCGAGCCTCAAAATAGATTGTGTACTTGAGTTTGCCCCCATAGGCCATCAGCTGACAAAATAAAATGAAAAGTGATGAAGTAGGTAAATCTCCAAATGGTGTGATTCCCAAGCCACATTCTACTTGATTCTTATCTGACTTCAAAGTCATTCTTACCTTCTTTCCTTCAAATTGTTCTGGAAGTTTCCAATAAAAAGGTTCTAAATGGAGATCTTGTCTCACCATTTCCATATCTGCAACAATCTCTGGGTGTTGGAAAGCAATGCCTTTGGTAGTTGTGTGCTGCAGGGCCTCATCCACCAGAGGCAGGATGGTCTGCTCAGCCTTCAGAGATACCTGCACACAATCAAAATACAACAGGAAGGTGAGCGCAAGGCTTTGGGGTATCGCTTTAAAACTATCAAGTATAGATGGCACATCTATGTGCAGAGCTTTTTCCCATTCTGATGTGGGATTCTCATCACAGAATAGACACATGGTAGGCCAATACATCCTTTTAATTAGTTTGCATGGTGAAATCCACAATATCTGAAAATCGAAATCTTTTATACTGATAAAAGCAGAATTTAATAGTTGGAAAATTTAAAATAAAATTAAGGTGAAAATGAATATGCTTCTACACTAAACTTGGGTAGTTTCCTAGGAGTGGTTGGAATAAATGCACAGTGCCTGGTTCTCATTGCAGCACAGTACACACATCATCATTTATGCTCCAGTGCCCTTGTTCCTTGGAACACCGCTTCTTCCTGTGCCAAAGCATAATGCCTCCCCAACAATGTTTCCTTTTCTCATTTGGAATCTATTTCCTTGTCAGCAATAAGTGAACTGTCTTTAAGGAAGAAATTTTAAAAAGTCATTTACTCCATCTGCCAAATGGCACACAGCCCCTTTACTATTTCTGAATGTGCACAGGAGAAAAGGTTACTTAAATGTTTTACCATCTCCTACTACCCCTTGGTGCCCGACTAAAAGATGCCAGCAGGAACTAACATTATACCATTACACGGCTCAGCAGCTCCTTACTCACCCACGTGCGGATCAGTCCTTTTGCTTCAGAGCACTGAGTAGTAGCTCCGAAGCAATAGCAGCTGCTGCAGCCAAGTGGGTTCTTGGCATCAAGTCCAAATTTGCCAGGCTGGCACCTGTCACAGTGGACACCTTCCACATTTACCTGAAGCAAGAAGAAAGTCCCTCAGAGCTCATAAAGGCAAACTTATGGGAGAAATCAACTTAACGGTGAATATTTGAAACATATTTCTT
Source organism: Graphiurus murinus (assembly GCA_004027655.1). Taxonomy (NCBI): domain Eukaryota; kingdom Metazoa; phylum Chordata; class Mammalia; order Rodentia; family Gliridae; genus Graphiurus; species Graphiurus murinus. Next base: position 27,996 of record PVLC010020310.1, on the reverse strand, counting down.
TGCAATTAAGCAAAACAAAACAAAAGAATATCAAGTTTTAGACTCATATTTCAAATGGCATACATAGTTAACTTCATGGTTAGGATTTCATGTTTTTTAAAAATGCTTTATTTATAAATGCATCTGTAACTAAGGGTATTATCTATAATAAAATTATTCTGCAAGCAATATAAACACGTGTGAAAATTTTGAAAGCAAAACAAAAACATTGATTCCTACACAGTAGTGCTATGCCTGATTGTAAAAATACAGATAAGGGGCCATAAATGTACATTAAACATAATTATTACAATATAATGTACACATATATAACACATGGAATGTAATATATACATATAATTGTAATATGTAATAATTAATAATGCACATTGTTTCTATTTTGACTGGGGTTCTTTGTTGGTAGAAGCTGTCATTTTCCTAAATCCTCAAGATTATATTAATAATTTTTCCCAAGATTTCATCTTTCTGTTTTGCCTGTCCTGCTGCATAGATTTTATATTAAAAAGATACCTCTGACACACTTTTAACTGCATTTATCTTGGGATTATTTTTTTCAGAAAGATATAGGGGGAAAAAACCTTCATCCTTTTTAATTGGCTGTTTTTGTACATCATTTATCAATATTATTGCAAACTGAAATCTGTACATAGTCACTGTAAAGTCAGTGTTTGTATGTGATGAAATTTCACTAAACTTCCACAGCAGTAAAAGTATTTTCCGATGTACAGTGATTACAGATTAATGTTAGAAAATGTTTTTTGATGAGCTTTATTGTTTAGCTGTTATCTTCTCTGATGTTGTTTAAAAGAACAGTCTTCTCTGCCCCAGCCCCCAGATTATCCTTGTTTAAACAAAGGGACCATATAAAGAAAACTAATTTCACTTTACTATTGAAAAGACACCAGCTCTACTAAGCAGAAAAAGAATTGGGTTTGGACTGGAAATAAGTTTTTGAAAAGCAGAGCTTAGAGCTTCTTTTGTATGCCAGCACACGTTTATCAATGAAAACTCTGAGTCTAGCAATGGTGTGTGTGTGTGTGTGTGTGTGTGTGTGTGTGTGTGTGTGTGTGTGTGTGTGTCTTAATGAAGCAGAGAACAGGAACACTGAATAAAGTTAAAACTGAGCCATAGAATCAGAATTGAGTGAGGTTTTTCCTTGTTGCATTTCAGTAGCATGTACCTTACAAGTGCACTGCCCAGTTTGATCATTACAGAAGCATCTCTTAGTCTCGGCATCACAGGTGGAGGCGTCTGTCCCTGGCCGGAAGCAGTCACAGAGATTGCAGTGAGGGTAGTTCCAGTAACCTCGACTGCACTCTGTACATTTTGCACCGGAGAATTTTGGATGACAGCTGCATTGGCCTGTATTTACATTGCACTGGAAATCCAAAGATCCTACTGTGCTGCAGTTACAAGCCTATAGCAGAGAGAAAAATAGCAACTATTAACACAACTTCACAGGAAATGTCTTAAAATTTTAATCCTAATGGCTGTATGCTTCCCTTAAGTACATATTAATCATGTATCTATTTTACGCTTTGTACTATTTTAGTTTAGTTCCTTGGGAAACATCCATGAATATAAACATTGAAATTGCCTTTTGCATCTAGGAAAATATGTTTGTCCAAAAATCTTAATGCTATGCAAATAAGAAAAATATATTTTCTCTGTCTTTTCATGATTGGGGGGTAGGTATGGGTTCTCTTAAAAGATTTTGTTTTGAAGATTAAACTTTATATAAACTAATTTCAACTCACCATCTCACTATTGTAGCATTTAAGTTCTATGGAGTCATGCCTTAAAACCAGTAGATATGTAAGTAGTATGGAATAAGCACTATAGAGAGGGAGAAGTGCAAAATGTTATGAGAGCAAACAAGAAGAAAACCAGACATGGGGTACTCAGGGAGAGCTTAGAGAAGTGCTATCTACTATGTTAGTTTTTTGATGTTTAGTTTTGCAGGCAACAAAATTTGAGGAGTTTTGAAGGTAACATTTTTTCTCATCTTAGAGTACATACGAGCTCCTCTTTATGTATTGCAAATTTTTTCCTGGTAATTTTTAAAATTTGTCTTTATTTTCATTAACTTGCTGAAGCATGGCGAGTTCTTTCAGTTTGAGAATATAATTGGATTTTACAGTTTCTGTCTCTTGAGTGGGGCCTGACTCTGTACTCAGTGGGTACTATCTCTCTCGTGTCTGAGTTGGATACCTTAGAATATTTTACTTTGTACCTCACTTATGTTGGTGCTATCTTATTATTCTTTGCAGATTCACAGCACAATGGCAGACTTACATGCAGAACCAAGTCTGACTTCCACTTCTTTGCTCAGTTGAATTCTTATATCTACTGCTACCAGGGACATCCCTGCTTCTGTTTCTACTAATAGTAACTTACTTAGGAGACTACTCTTTCTAGAATGTGATGTATATTCATATTTCTCTCGTATTGTCTCTTTCTACCCAAATATATGGTGGAAAATCTTCCCAGGCTCTGATATTAAAGCAATGAAGCTTTATTTTTGGTGCCTTTATAGTTAAGTTTTTTTTTATCTCTTCATTGGTATCGAGTAAAAAAGCTACAGTAGAGACTGATATTAGAAGCTATTTTAAACCTGAAGATCAAAAGTGGGGTTATTTATTATGTTACAAACATGGACATAGCTTCTAAGGCATGAAATAATCCATTGGCATAATTCCTAATAACTTATCCTGATAAGATATCAGATATAGAATGAAATTTCAAAATTAGGACAGTCTACTAATTCACTCAAATAATTTTTCTTTGCCAATTTCATTAACATTCATTTAAATAAGATGGTCCATAATCAGAAACAAAATTATGATATGATATGTAAAACCATAATCATGGAATGCATTTTAAAAAGTTCTGTGAAATATCCTTATCTTTAAATTACAGAAATATGAAAAATTTGCCACCCAATTTAATGTATAAAACCACAGCACTGATTCTTGAGGAATAATTGACAGTCAAAACAGACACTAGGACCTGTCCAAACCACAGTGTTTATTCAGAGAGTTATAGTGGGGAATAAAGGAGACCATTAACCATATGTTTAGATAGCACTATAGCCAACATTAAACTTAAATCATAATTAGATATAATGCTTGTTTAGCACTAGAGGGTTTATTTGCTATTCCCCTGTTAGTGAAAAAAATGGCAAGATTTGTATTCTATTCAGTAATAGCTCAAATAATCTGTGTTTACACCTCAGCATAGAGAAATTTTTCATGACACAAAGAAAAAATATGTAAATCTTCATTCATTACTCATTAAAATTTATACTCATTCAAGTTTTTAAAGTAATGAAATATATGCTTATAAATAGATTATCTGTGGGGGCTACATGTGTTTTTTTGTAATTCTTTATAATGGTGAAATGTGCAGCTATTTAGAAATTTGCATTTTTAACAATGGTTCAAAATTATTAAAAATGTCAGTCAACTTCAATTAGAATAATGTTGATCAAATAACCAGTGATAGTACCAGAAATAACCATGCTTTTATAGTTAAATTGTATTTTGTTTTGACTTGGGTCCAGCTAATTTGGTATCATTAAAGATTGGCCATCATAGGATTTTGTGGATAGAAGTTTTCTTATACCTTATTCATGAATTCAAATAATAGGGTGGATGCTTGGATATGAAGTTGAAAATGCAAAGTGCCACTCATAGACATTTACAGCATTATTTGTAGTCATAAAACTTTGCAATCCTTGAGAAATTTTTGTGCTGTTTCCCAAAATGTAGTGCTAGGGAACTTCAAACTTATAATGCCATGGACAATAGAAAAATTAGTGTCCTAATTTTTATTTTCTCTAATTACACGACTAATTGGAGTCAGGTACCTCAAATTCCTTAAACAATCACCAATACCTGTTCTCCTCAAGGTTAGTGGATTCTAGGCCAATGTTCAGATCTTTTCTATCAAACAAAGAAAGAGTCTACTACTGCATGTGTGCTAATTCAGTGGAAAGAATAGTCTACGTCTTTACAGGACTCTACCATAGGGCTAAACAGGCCATACTTAGTCATCGTATATATCACATTTCATATTCCTTGACTCAGTGTGATTGATTGAAATGGCTCTCACTAACATAAAAATGCCCTTATTTATTTCTCTTAATATAGTTCAGCTGTAATCTTATTTGGCTCTCATGTTACATGTGTCACTTAAGACTAGTTCTTTTCTTTGAATGGCCTCTTCTTAGTTTTTACAGCACTTAGAAGGTTTACTTTCTCTATTTTTTATGATGCTAAAATACAAAGACAACAAAATAAAAATTAAAAACAAGAAAGGATTGTTCTCACACACTGTATAACAGAAGTCACAGAATAGTAAAATAGTAATTTTTGAGAAAAAAAAGTGAGGCCATACATAGAGGCAGATTCTAGGCTGCAATGCACAGAGAGGATAGAACAAATAAAGCCCCCTATTATAGCTGAGTTGGGAGACAAAAGGTGAAGTTGCGAGAGGCTAAAGCAATTAAAATTTATAGATGAAAATATACTATGTGCTCAAAAAGGAAGGAGTATGATAAAGAGAATATATGAAGATGTGTAGAAGGGTTCCATTGAGTCTTTGGTTGAATAGTGATATGCACATGTGAGAGATAAAATTCTATGGAGTTGTGGAAAATAAAGTATCGAAAGACTCTAGGATGAAAAAGTTCTTATCCATCACACAAATCTTTAAAAAAATTATATTCCCAATAGTCAGAGTGGAGAGGCACAGTAATACATTAGGTCATGTTCTCAGAAGAATAGAACCTTTGTAATGGAGCTAACTGGTTCCTAGATTTAAGATTCTTCTTTCTGTACCTTTCCTAACAAAACTTAAAAGCAAGTTTCAAAGGATCCAGGTGATCAGTGAATAACCAAATTATTTAGTTACTGAGAAGTAACAGATGAAAATATATTTTCTACTAACAACAAACAACTGAAAACTTAAATGGAACACTGAATAGCAGCTACCTTTGCAATAAAATGTTAAGCAGTGATAAATTTAACAATATTTGTGTAAGGCTTACATGCCAAAATCTGTAAAAAAAAATTGCTGTGAAAAATTATTAAAACCTAAATAAGTGCAAAGTGAACCCATGTACATACACTGGAAGATTCAATATTCTTAAAATGCTTAAACTGATGTACAGATTCACTATAATCCCAAGCAAAACTTTGAAACCTTTTTGGTAAAAAAAAAAAAAAATGGGAAGCTGAATTGAAATTTACAAGGAAATATAAAGTATCTAAAGTACTTAAAAGGTATTGGAAATCAAGAACAAAGTTGAAGAGCTTAGAACACCTGAATCCATTCCTTGCTAGAAAGCTACAATAAATGAGACATTGTGTTGTTTACATAAGGATAGACATAGAGACCTGTGAAACAGAATAGAGTGCAGAGACACATGAGCATATGTATGGCCAAGTGACAAAAGTAATTAATTAGGAGAAAAGATATTTTCAACAAATGGTGTTGGAAAATTTATAGAGATAAACCTTGAGAATTTCAGGGCACTTCTTATAGATTTTTGGAAAATTCTTTTAACTTCTCATCTCTTTGCACATATTTCACTGTGTCTAGCTAGAATGTTTTAGTAGTTTCCTAGGTTTATTACAGAATATTTTGTCCTTTTCTTCCCTCCCCCTCTCTTTGTAGGTATCCTAGATGCAGCTACATAAAGGTATATTTCAAACAAGTAAAATGGAATATACTAACCAATATCTACAATCCAAAATCCACTCCCTGATCAATATTAATTTGTGATGCCATACTAGATTTAGAAGTGCAGTGTCCATAGAGCAAGAAAGAAAGAAGGGAAGAGAGAAAGAGAAAAAGAAATAAAGAAAAGAGGGAAGAAGGAAATAAGTGAAGAAAGAAAGAAGGAAGACCCTACAAAATAAATTATCAGATGATAAAAGCCCTTCACTCACCTGACAACCAGTGATAATACTGTGGCCCCAGGTATTTGGTGCACATTGAGAACATCTTTCTCCAATGGTGTTAGGAGGACAAATGCATTGACCAGTCTTTGGGTCACAATTATTACCCAGATGGGAACAGTCACAAGCTTCATAAGGGAAACAGAAGACATCAACAAGTGTTAAAAACAAAAAAGTAAAAATTTGATATAAAATGTTCATTCATAGTTTATGTCACAGTACAGTGTTTTTAACAGAGGAGTTTTCAACTAATATATTTAAATTTTATTTAGCAACTTCAAAAGTTAAAGCATTTTTAGCTTTGCTATTCAGTTGAAGCAAGGAAAGAACTGGTGTTATCAGATTCTCTATTTAAAAAGAATAACTTATACCCTGAAACTAAAACTTTAAAAATGTGTTTGTATATATAAGTTCATTAACACTTTTTCTGTGTTGCAAAGATAATTTTCCTTCTAGATCATGACTAATTTTTAATAAAAACCAATAAGCTTAACAGGCTTCTTAAATGCTGTATGTCATACATATGGTTATAAATGGTATATATCAGAATATTCCAGTTTGCAAATATTAAAAATAGTTGAATTATGGATATAGTACAGATATAAATATACATTTAATTTCTTTCTTTCTTTTTTTTTTTTTTTTATAAACTCTGTTCCAGTATTTCTTTTTTTTTTTTTGCGGTACTGGGGATTGAACTCAGGGGCATTCTACCTCCAAGCTAAACCCCCAGCCCTATTTATTATTTTTATTCTTTATTTTGAAACCGAGTCTCACTAAGTTGCAGAGTGCCTCACTAGGTAGCTGAGGCTGGCCGCGAACCCGGATCCTCCGGTCTCAGCCTCCCGAATGCTGGGATTACAAGCATGCGCCATCACGCCCGGCTACATTTAATTTCAATAAAAATACCTTATAGTTTTCCAACAAAAATTTATTTTCTTCACTATGAATGGCAATATGAAGATTGTAAATTCCTAAACTTTTTCACTTTCTCAAAGAATGCAAACAAGTGTGGAAAGACAAAGAACGCACTTGGTATCTAAAGTTAACCCAGCTACTCAGAGTATATTTTAGCACAGTATTTAATTTCAAGTAAATTAAAATAGAGAAAGAAACACAAAGTAATTTAATTCAAACGGAAGACTGGTGTTATAGGAAATATTTTAATGGGTTGTATGATGACTAAATAATTTAACTGAATACATTTAAAATATTTGATTATCTTCACTTTCTAAGGGATGAAAATCATTGCTCATAGCATTATTATAGCTGAGGAAAATGTTTGATACAAGAAATGGAGTAAGCAGTAAACAAAAGTTGTTATTGTTTTTGTTATTATTGTTGTTTTTGCTAATTTTAAGTCAAGCAACTTATTTTATATGCACCATTCATTGTAAATAAAAATAGTATTATATCCAAACTTATATGCTAAAAATTGTCGTGGGACAATTTGAATCATTACTTACAAAAATAATTTCTCTAAGTAGATCTTTAGTGGCATTATAACACTGAACAGGAGGAAGATATGAGTGATTAGCTAGTTTTCTCTTCCTAAAGCACAATGTGTACCATAATTAATAATACTAATAGAAGTGATACTGATGATAAACATATACAACTTATATGTCAAGAGTTACTCTAAATATTTTATAGCCATTGAATCAACTAATTCTTACAAAAATCTTGTGATGCAGATGCTACTGTTATTTTCATATAGTAGATGAATTGTGCAGGGGAACGTGAAGCCAATCATACAGTCAAGGTCACAAAACTAGTTATTGATGGATCCACTAGATAAATCCAGGCTGTTTGGTATAAGTCATGCTCTCAATCATAATATTATCCTGCCTCTTTTGTGCTTTTCTCTATTCTGTTTCTATGGCTTAGAATGCTACTAGGTCTGCATTTCTAAAATGTTATCACCATTTCATTATTTTATTTATTTATTTTTGCAGTACTGGGGTCTGAACCCAGGGGTATTCTACCCTTGAGCACTACCTCCAGTCCTATTTTTTATTCTTTATTTTGAAACAGGGTCTCACTAAGTTGCAGAGGGACTCACTAGGTAGCTGAGGGTGGCCACAAACCCAGATCCTCTGGTCTCAGCCTCCCAAATATTGGGATTACAAGTGTGTGCCACCATGCCCGGCTCATAATTTTAAATAATACTCTTGGTCTCATAATTTCTGTTAGATGTATTTGAATGCATAGTATCACTTCACTAATTCATATTAAATAAAATTGTTAGTGAGAATTGAATTTAAAGAACAGAGTTTTATTTTGATACTGAGGTTAGAAATCAGGAGCATTCTATCTCCATGTGGTGCTCCACTGCCCTTTTTATTTTTTATTTTGAAACAGGATTTCACTAAGTTGCTGAGGCTGGCCATACCTGTTATCCTCCTGTTAAGCCTCCCAAGTACTGGGGTTTTAGGTGTGTGTCACCACACCCAGCCTGAATAGAGTATACTTTAAAAGAAGCTTTATAATTCTTTAGTATATACAAATATTGGATTAGAGATCACATATAGATTCTTAGATCTATAATGATCACATTCAGAATAACTAAAATAGCTTAATTTATGATAAAAAATATATCTAGAGCACTTACAAAATGCCTAAAAGATATTGGTTCCTTAAATAATTTTAAATATTATTCTTACTGATTTTCACATAAATTTGCTACGAGTCAATAACAATGTTTTAAGATGTTTCTATGGTGCCAGAGTACAGATCAGAAGTATAATCAAAGTTCAACCAATGAGCTTAATGAGCAAAGGAATGATTGCTGGAATACAGTCAATTCAAAATTAATGGCATAAAAATCAAAGATAATATTTAGTATTTATCTTCACCTATAGTGCTCTAATTGGTGTTTTCTTAGTTCCTGATTTGTGAGAAGGTTCTGGCTGGGCATAGGAAAAAATACTTCAGGGAACCATGGTTAGAAACCCTGCCAGCATTTTCTTATGAACTAAATAGCCACAGCCAACTTGCTTCTTTCCCAAGAATATGATAGTTTTCAGTTAAAATTGGTAAAAATGTAATTCTGTAACAACAACAAAAAAAAACTTCCTTGACCATTGTATTAACTTTACACTAGGGAAAGGAAAAGCTGAAGTATCTTAGCTTGGGAATAGAGTTTACGCTAAGATAACACTGACACCAGAAAATTGGACATCTGACTTTCAAGCTGCATCAGTTATTGAGCAACTGACTAAATGAAGGTCACAGGCAAGGAAACAGGACACGCTGGAATTGGGATCTGCTGATGAACGTTGATGGAATACTTTGCATGCACAGTTATTAACTGGGCAGTGCCTCAAACTTCAATGCATGCCATTTGTTAATTAAATAAGTAGACATTATTATTATTAGGTTAAATATTTTGTATCATATATTTGTTGCCAGTGTCCATTTCCTTTAATAGAAAAAACTCTTATGGAAGAGAAGACATTGAAGCCAAAGAATAAATATGTAGGATTCCCATCTCATCTACAGACCTGTGCAGCCTCCTTCTTGGAAATTGAAGTAGCCATGGGCACAACGGTCACATTTCTTCCCTGTGACGCCAGGCTGGCACCAACACTGTCCACTCTCTTCACAGTCAAATGATTTAGACCCAAAAGAATTACAGTTGCAGGGAACACACCCCCTTGCTGATTGTAGGCCGAAGGTTTCAGGCTGGCATAGAAGAGGAAGGAGAAGGAAAATAAATATCTGTCAATTTACAAACAATCAAACAGGATACACAATGCCAACAGATCAGACAGAAAAAGAGGAACCCTTGAGTAAATGAGGTGTTTCATTGATATTATGACAATTGGGTTGTCATTTAGTCGGGTAGGTTTTCTGTGATGTTAAAAAAAAGTTTAATTATGTTGAAATATCACCAAAATTAGTGGCAAAATTAGGCACTATCTTTTTGTCTGCTAATTTTTCATCAGAGTTTTCCTATATGTCCCAAGGTTTTAATAGCAATGTGAAATAAGGTATAGGTTGTATTTCTAGTTTTAATTTAAACTGTACTCACTTTAAATTGTATTTACTTTATTTCTAATTATCTGAATTGATTACATTCAGATCTTGAGAGCTCCTTCTGCTTGATAAAAATGCTTTCAACATTATCAGCCAGTAGTCTAAAGTTAAAATAATATTTATCACCTAATATTTGATCTAATTTCTATCATAGATCCATAAATAATTCTAGTCATTACTATAGTACGCACATTGTAAATATAATTTACAGGTTATGCCTATATCAACCAAATAATTGGTTTGACAAACATTTGGTTTCTTGGGTTTCATTCTAATATTTGAAATTGATTTGTAGGAACATATATTAAACCCCTAGATCAGAAAGGCAAGGGGAAATTTTCAATCTGTGATGAGTTCTTCATATGCATATCCCTTATCTATCTGTCACACACCATCTTCTATAGTGAGTTTGCATTAGTAGTTTTGTTTGATTTTCTGCATGTTATTAGTGCTAGGGTGACCATGTTGGAAAAAGCTGATAGATTCAGAAATCACTCCAACTAGAAAAATGAAAAGCATAAATCCTACTTAAAGAGTACCTAAGAGTTATCTTTTAAAATATAAAGCATGTCACATTATTATGATATTTTAATCTTGAAAATCAGTCTCAGTAATTACTGCTTTGTAAAAATCATTTCTGTCTGAGAATATTAGACCTCGTAATTATTTCTTGGTTAAAAAATAAATCTTGCCATTTAATGTGAGTCACCCAAAGAGATATGAATATGCCTCATCATATGTTTTTGCTATTATTAGCAGTATTAAAAACAAATTCTAAAAAACAAAATCATACCAATAATTATACATTTAAAATTTCTAGCTAAAAATAGTTTTATTGTTTAAATGTAAAATGAGTTGATTGAATTTGGTAATCATATTAATCTTTCTATTTACTACTGGCTTTATTTTTAGTTTTAGTTATAACTCAGATTTAATTATGTTCAAGAAGTATGTAATATTTCAACAAAAGACAAGATATTGAAATTAAATTCACTTATAAATAAAGCTGAAAATATGATATTTTATTCATAAAAAGTAATCTAGATACTTGACCTAGAGAAATTATCAGACATTAGAACAATGATTAAAGTGCAAGCATGTCTATTACAATATTGTTTGTGATATTATTTATCATAGAGTATAATTGTAGAGGCACTTACATGTTCAATGTTAGAAGAATGTCTAAATCAATCGAATCAAGATACATTCATGCTATGAAATTATATGCAATAAATAAAATTCATTTGAAGCAATTTTAATTATACAAGTATGCTAAGAAAGAGCATTAAATAAAATTTCTCAAAAGCAGCACATGAAATTATATAGACTATGATTCCAATCACATCTATATGACACACATACCACCCAGAAATACACAAATAGAAATCTACGCACAGAGGCAAGAGACAAGCATATAATGTTAAAAGATTTTTAGATATATGAATATGTAAAAGTAATATTTTCATGCATCTTAATTTCCTAATATTTTTACTTAAGCTGACTTGTAAAAATAGTACTTCATATTCTTTACTTTCTTAGTCTTCTTCATTTATCATATATATACATATGTATATATTTCTGTGTGTATATATACATACATATGCATATACATACATACCTTTAATAGGTAGGTCAATTAATATTAAATGAATTTCTAAAAAATTCCAAAGTTGATTATGGAAGGAAATATACAAGGAGAAATGTCTCTACCAAACTTATCAAAAATTTAAATAATGTAGTGTTAAAGGCTAAGTTACACCAAAATAAAACCACCAAACTTCACCAATAAAATTTTAATAAATTTGGTGTTCAAAATCTATTTCAAAGACTAAGGGAAACCTTCCTATGTAAGAAATCAGTTCAAATAATGTTATGTCTATTTATGAAGGTGTCACTACTTATCCCACTAAATGTACAAGGAGGGAGGGGTCAGGAGGCATGGAAGGAAATACATTGGGTGATATGTGTATGCACATTTGTACCACTTTGAATCTGACTATGAGGTATAATTACAATGCACCAATAAAGTCATTTTGAAAAGAAGAAATTTAAGGAGCAAACACTCTTAGTCAATAATTGAGATTAATGAGGCAACCCAAATATGGAAAAGAGGAAGTGGATGGACTCCCATAAACTCTTCTCACTTGGGGTGACAGTAAAACCTAGCACTTAGATATTGTTTTCTATGTGACACACTGATCTAAAACCTTTTACAAAAATGAATTCACTTACTTCTCAGGACAACCCTGGCAGATAGTTGTTACACTCATCACTTGTTTACAAAGTGGTGAAACTGAGGCTCAGAAAGGTTAAGTAAATTGCTTGAGGTCTCCAGTGAGCCAACTGAGGAACTGGGATTCCAAATTAGCCACCAAAGAGATTTCTCTGAAGCCTGGCTTCAGAATCTGTATTCCCGACTCTCCCATATACTGTCTCAGAGGAACAATAGTCTCAGAACAGAACAGTACTGTGAGAGATGAAGGAAAGGGCATGGATGAGAGCTGATTTTCTTCTAAGTTTTTATTTGGGAGACATTTGGATTAGTTACTATCCTTGTCTTTTATTTTAAATGGATTCATTTGTTATTGGAAAGTAATTTATTTTAACAATTCCTCATTTAGTAACAGCAGTAATGATGCTAGTAATAGTATCTCATGTTTCTAGTAATAGTATCTCATGTTTCTAGTAATAGTATCTCATGTTTACTCCACCCACTCCATATTAGTACTTTATGCACTGTTTCTTCTCCTATCCTGAAGCAGCTAGGTGGTACCTCAACAGTTGCCCCTGTCAGGGGCTCTACACTGTGGAATGTTGATGCCTGTTAATCTCCCGCTCCTAGTCTTTTGGATGCACCAAAGAGCTTTCTATGAGGGTGAAAGTTTGGGCTTTGAGGGATGATTACTTCATGAGAGTCGGGCCCTCATGAATGAGAACAGTGCTCTTCTAACAGAAGTCCCAAAGACATTCTCCACCACATGAGGTTACCATGAGAATGTGGCTACCTAAGGGAAGCAGGTCATCCCTAGATAGGGATTTTGCCTACACACTGATGTTAAGCTTGCCAACTTGCAACACTGTGAGGAATAAATACTTTTGTTTATAAGCCACCCAACCTAATGTCATTCTGATAGAGCAGCCTGAGCAGACAAACAGAAGCTCAGTCGATGTCTCTTCTAGGCTTCTCCTAGTCAATAGTTGATTACAATAGGGCACTGGAACCTTCCTGCCAAGTTCAGGATTCCAGTAATGAACAAATTATGCTTGGGTACTTCTTATCAGTCTGGTAAAAAAGTTATGGATTTGGATAGAATGCTCTGGATGAAGCTTCTCCCAACCAGTCTTTCTCTCTGTTCCCAAGAGCCAGAGCTCCACTGTGTCAGAAATCTCCCAGTCTGCTATGCTGTCTCTCCATTTATCCTTCATAGGCATCATCCCCGCCCCCCGCCAAAAAAACAACAGCAGCAATCCTTTGGCATTGGCTTCATGGAGGAATCTAAGCAGATACACGCTTTAAGAAGTGGATCTTACTAGACATGAAGAAGCTAAATTACAGAAAGATTCAAAGAATTTACTGCCAGGAAGTGATGTTGATCTAGCGTCTGCTATCAACTCCTTTTCTTAAAATGTGCAATAATGATTGAAGACATAAAATCATGATTTTCTTTTTCTTCCTTTTTATTTCACTTTCTCCTTCTAACTCCTACCCATAAGTCTCAAAGGCCCTGAATCTATGGGGCCAAATTTTGTCACCCTGAGAGGTGGTTTTCCCTCTCTCCTTCTACTTCTCTCCTTTCTTCCCTAGCATTTGTTTTGTTTGCCTAATGACATGGGACCAAACTTTTGTAATCAAAAACCACTTTCCTTACTTTGTGTATGTTGTGCATTTATAGTTTGTGAAAATGTGTTTCTTGTGCTTGATGCACAGGTGAGCAAAATGATGATTAACAAAATCCTAATTATGATATCATGTCTGACAAATATTAGTGCTCTGAATTTTCTTAGGCAAGTCACTTTCGGTTATATTTTCCTTAATTATTCACTCCTAAAAGCAAGTTTTCTCCAAATGATCAACTTTTTATTTGAGTTCCACACATCCATGGTTAATTGAAACTTTTATGAATTTATGAGCTTGAGTACACTTTCAAAAGCATAAGTATAGCTATTTTTAAAAAGGCAAGGCTTCAATCGGGAATTGTCTAATTTCACATTTGCAATTTGCACACTTAAGCAACCGTTATTTGGTAAAATATCACAGGGAACACAGCATGCCAGGGCATGAGCCATGCAGCGCCTCTGAGATTACCGGAGCTGGGGCCCGATAGGCTCCCCGGGGGCACCCACTGGAACTGCTGGATCCCCATCTCCGGGGAGACCCCAGCACCCGTTGTGCTCTCTGCAGCTGCTCCTCCTGTCGATGCACCTGCCTGCTGAGGTTGCAGTGTTTCCCTACAAAGCCCGATTTACAGACACATCTTCCTGCCATATCACATTGCGGTGACACGGAGCCCATGGGATTGCAGTCACAGAGCACACAGAATCGCTTCTCCGGGCCCCACCACATATTGGGCTTTAAAAGCCAACAGAAAAATAAAATGTAAAACAAAAACAACAACAACAGAAGAGCATACAGTATTATTTGACAGATAGATGATATTTTTAAGCTTCCTACTGAAAGGCCAGTTTGACATCTGAGAATTGCTTGCTTCTGCTTAACAGTCTTTATCACCAATAAAGCATATTTATGTGAAAGAGCTAGGAGAAATCTGCAGGCTCTCAGGGAGGAGTCTCAAGGCACTCACCCTGCTGAATTCAGGCCAATCATATGTTCAGGGATTGAGAACAACATATATTAAATATTTCATGTTACCAAAATGATATTATCTAAAAACATATGCATTAGTTTCTCTACTAAAAAACTTTGCTTAAGTAGCATGCTCACTGGAACTAGCTTTTAAATGATGGAACTAGAAGAAGGTGTTTGCTAAAAGCAAAAAGAGTGACCTGTTTTATTCTGCCCAGAATGTATAAAGGAAAGAGTATTTTATTCTTCAAGGACCAAGATTAAATGTATGTGATTTGTTTCGTAAACATTTGAATTATAGGAAATGTTATACATATTAGCTGCCAAGGAAACGTAGGTTGCAAGTCAATTGCAATGTCAGCAAATTTGGTTGTACTTGAGAAAATGTTTTACTGACCATGGTAATTATATCTGTAGTTAGATAATCCTGAACTCTTTTATATTTTCAATATAATAAGGTGCATAACATGCCATTGAAAGACAGTGAACCTGTTCAAGGAAGTCATTCACTGGCCAGCTCCATACCTTGCATTCATCACACCGCTGTCCCTGCACATTAGGTCTGCAATCACACTGTCCAGTGTGAATGTGGCAAATCTCCGAGAAGGAGCCATTGACGTTACAACGACAGGCTGAAAAGAGAAGAGAAATTTGTGACTGGAAAAAAATTCCTAGTGCAGGTTGAGTGCCCTTTATGTGAAGTGCCTGGGGCCAGAAATGTATAAGATTTTTGGAGTTTGCCAGATTTGGGAATATTGGCAGAAACTTTATTGATTGAGCATCCCTGATCTGAAAATCTGAAATTTGAAATACTCTTGGTCTGAATGGGTTTGTCAAATAAAAATATAGCCCAGATGGTAACACTGACATGTAAATTCATTAACAGAATGTTTTCTACTTGCTAAGTCAGAAAACATTCTATTAGGCATTCTATCATTAATTCCTATAATAACTCTACAAGTCATAGAACTAACTGATGTGAAGGCTTTAGCACAATGATTGGCATATCACATGCTATTAAAATACTGTTATGCCGGGCATGGTGTCACACACTTGTAATCCTAACATTTGGGAGGCTGAGACCGGAGGATCCGGGTTTGCGGCCAGACTCAGCTACCTAGTGAGGCCCTCCACAACTTAGTGAGACCTGGTTTCAAAATTAAGAATAAAAAATAGGTCTGGGGATATAGCTCGAAGGTAGAACGCCCCTGAGTCCAATCCCCAGTACCGCAAAAATATAAAAAATAAAATACTGTTATCATTATTATTACAGTCTTGACAATGAAGACACTGAAATTTAAAGAACCTGTGATATATTCAAGGCCACATTCTCAGCAGGTGAGGTGGCTGTGTTCAGAAACCTGACAAGGCCTTGAAGTCTGATTCCAGGCACAATGTTGATTGTTTTTCATAGATACATTGGGGATACAATTAAAATATTATAATTCCATTGTAAGTAATGCATACTGACCCCAAGGCCAAAATAATTTTGAGAAATTATCAAAATTAATAGAACGCATGCCATAAATGTTAATGTCACTATTAATCAAACAACATTTAATTATTTGTCGCAATATAATGATTATTTACTATACGTCATTTTTTGTTTTAAGCTC
The DNA here is from genome assembly GCA_004027655.1 of Graphiurus murinus. Taxonomy (NCBI): domain Eukaryota; kingdom Metazoa; phylum Chordata; class Mammalia; order Rodentia; family Gliridae; genus Graphiurus; species Graphiurus murinus. The sequence goes on along the minus strand of PVLC010020310.1, from coordinate 11,575 downwards.
CCCAAATGAGCTTGAGGTGAAATAAAGATATATCATTTTAAGATTACAAAATATGTAAGATAGCAAAAACATTGCTTCAAGTCTTACGAATCAACCATTATAATTTTTAAAATTCACCTTTATCTTATAATTTATATACCATCTGTGAAAATAGAAAATAGATTTTATATACGTAATCTTTTGTCATTTTTGTGTTATGAAGCTGTCTGATGTTATTCTGATGTAATCAGTCTAAAATCTAAGTGGTTTTTTTTCACAAATAGAACAATAATTAAGGGCTTACTCTATACAAGTGCATTTTTAATGATACATATAATTTCACTGATACCAGAATAAAACTGTGAAGGGGAGATGACATGGGGATTTAGACAATTCATATATGGTTTTGGTAATTGTTTTACAATGTTTTTGAATGCTTTTAAAACATCTTATGAATACATTATAAATAGCTACTCTGTCAGCCTATACTATTATTCTATTCACTTGGCTCCAGGTTCTACTTCTCTTTACTATTCTAAAAATTGCTTGACTATTTTCTCTAGCAAAGCTTGGCCTTCAGTGTCTGCTAACTTGTTACTGTCAGTACAGTGGCTATTTAGAACCTGACCCAACCAGCAGCCAGTCATTCTGCTTAAGCAAGAGCATAAGCATACAGGGACAATGTACAGTAGAGTATAAAAAAAAGTACAAAAAAATTCTCTTTAAATATCCACTTTCCTTGGATTGGTGGCACATTCCTGCAATCCTAGTAATTGGGAGGCTGAGACAAGAGGATCACAGATTTAAGGACAGCCTCAGCAATGTAGTGAGACTCTCAGCAACCTAGTGAGATCCTGTTTCAAGACGAAAAACAGAAAAGAGCTAGGGGTGGAGCTTAGAGGTAGAATGCCTCTGGGTTCCATCCCTAGTACCACACACACAAAAAGAAAGGCCACTTTCATTTGAACACTACTATTGCTATATAAATTTCATATATCTATTACATACAAAATTTTAAAATCTCAAATTAATTAGAATCCAGAAAGCTCTTTTTCTTAAAGTAGGATGATAAAATTAAATGTATCATAAATATGATGATAATTAATTTTATCTTTAAAATAAAGCAATAGAGAATTTTATGAAAGTGGAATTTTAATGGCAGGTAATGCTTTTTCATGAACTTCTTTTTCTTGAGTGTTGACCATCCATGTGCAAAATTACAAAAATAGATAATAAATGTGAATTTTATAGTTTTACTGATAATTATACCCTGAAGACCATTAAAATCATAATTATGTCTATAGCTCATGACAAGTGGTATAGAAATTGTTGATGGTTCACAATGTTTTTATCTTCACATTTTTCTCCATGTTCTTAAGATTTTGTGCCACAAATCACTAGTTTGACATAATAAAACAAGTGGAACAATGTCTAACTTTATAGAGGGGGTTGTTAGACAACAGAAAAGAGGCCAAATGACTAATGTAGCCCTAGAATTTGTGAATCACCAATAGATATTTGGGGCTATTACAGGCACTACTCCAAAGTAGCGACCTTGTGCAGTTCTGGTATCTCATGGCCAAAGAGCTCACTGGATACCCTCTATGTTCTAAATCCTTTAATCGCCACAGTAACACTTATTGTAGAAGTGGAAACTGAGTCTTATTAAGGTTAAATGTCTTCCCCCACAGTCACATAGTTATGAAGTACGGATCCTAGACAACCTGCTTGAACAGGAAAATTTCTTAAGTTTCTTGTGATTTTACACAAAAACCAACAACTCTATGGTGTTTAATATCACTCCGAGCCTGGTGAAAACTTTACTTTAAAAGAAATCATTTTACAGGTGATATTAACAGATGCTAGTTGTTCCAGAGAGAGATTTGTTTTGGATTCAAGACATTATCATGTTTGTATGACAAAAAGCTAGTACTCATCTCCTCAACCTATGAGGAGACATATTTCTTTCTGCCTTTAGTGCTTAAAGCAGAGACAATAACAGACTACATATCCTGAGGTTTCTATTATTCTGCAGGACTTGTGGGGTCCACCTGAGTGATTGCAAGAGTCTCTCCTTACATCATAAATTCAGCAGAAACGAAATGTTGTGTTGGTCTTCCATCCTGCTCCTCCTAAAGATTATGCCAGCAGATGAAGCTGATGATGGTCACATAAAGCACTCAAGGGCTAATGTGGATTCAAATTCCATTTGACTTTCTAATACCTCAGACTTCTTTTGTATATCATTTTACCACTATTAAACCATTTGCAAATTCTATGCAACACTGAATAATATAGCTAAGGAAGCAAATAAGAGGGGGCATGTACAGTACTAAAATGGATAATGCCTTAAAGTAGCTAATTTTGTGGAAGGAAAACACAGAAATAGCTTTCTATGAATAGTCATAAAATGATAGTTAATCACTCAATAATTACAATGCCAGTGTGTGAAAACATTAATAGATTTTCACACCTATCATGAAATACAAAACTGTAAAGTTCACACATGAAAATATAACCAAGTAACACCTACTAACAGGTACCCAGGAAATAATATGGGCAGATAAATGCCTTTTAAACAAATAATTAGAATTTAAATAAAAAAGGGACCAAATGAAAAGGCCTACCTAGTTTCCAAATTCTTCTTTCCTGCAATGGACATTTTAAGATGTTCACTGCACAGGTAAACAGAAATATGTACATCATTTGAAAAACAATACCACTTCAGCAGTGCAACAATTTTCAAAGGACTTATCCTATTAGTGCAAAGAAATATTTTGGAATATGCAGCCTCTGTGTCTATGCTGTGCATCTATCATCCATGTACTACAGATAATTTCCTACCCTCCAATCCCTACTCAAGAACTCATCAGCTACTTTGAGGTATAATACATCAATTCTGTCAGGAGCATCAATAGTTCAGGACTTACGCTGACAGTTCTTTGCATCAACTGCGTCTCCAAAATATCCATCAGCACAGAGCTCACAGTACCGGCCTGTTGTACCTGGCTTACATATCAGACAGGAGCCAGACAAGCTGTCACAGCTGCCAGGGATGGAGAAGTCAAGGTTGTCATTGCATTGACATGGCTGACATGATCCTCCACGTATAGAAGGTTGTCCAAAATAGCCTTCTGCACACCTAAGGGGAAGAATTGCATCAGTGAGGATTTGGGGATATTCATGCAATACATCTGGGGCAATGGTTACATATTTTCCATACTATTTCTCTCCCAGGATGGCTTTTTCTTTTAAGTATTCCTTGTCTCAAATAGAAGGTGATTAAAAAAATGTTTTTCTCTAACTGCAGTGTAGATACAAGATGAAATCCTGCCAGCCCCGCTAGTAATTAGATTCCAGACCCCCCCCCCAAAAAAAAAAGCTTGTCAATGGCACTGAAGACGAGAGCAAAGCATAAGAAGAAATCTGCTGCTGGCACTCTGAAAGAATCCAGGTCCGTGCTGCAAAGCCTTTGTAGTACAACACATCATATGTCTCTACTCCAATTGGCTGTTTTCTGTACAAATATGTAAGGTTCATATTTTGTTGTTTTTGTTGTTCTTGGCAGCAAGAGCTTGTTATGAGGAAACAGGGCTCACAAGGAAATTCAGTAGAGAGAGTTTAGAATTTATTAAATAGAAATCGTGACTCAGAAGATTATTATTGTTATTTGGGTTGGGATTGTGGGTACCTCTGAATTAATAACAGGTTTGTATGTATTTGAATACAGATTCAGAGGCATGTTTGCAGCGAAGAGCTTTACTGAAGGGAAGTCTAATAGGTATGCCTGTCTATTATGGCAATGTACCATAAGGTGATAGTGAACTGTACCTGCAACACATATTAGCAAATTCTAGGTCTTCTTGTTTTCAAACAACCCAAAATTACTTTATATTTTATCTGGAAACATAAAAGTTCATTATTTGTAAGGCATGGCAGAGATGATTTTTAAAACATATACTATCAAAATTTCCTTGATCTAAATGTGTTATAAAGTCACTTAATGTTATGGATACACAGATACATCCTTATAGTCAGTGCCTGTTTTCTATTCTGCTCTGTCATCTCTTTCAGTAACCTGTTCTCACACTTCATATTAAGTCACACTTGCCAAAGGAGAAATGAAACAAGGCATCTAGTCTGTGGTCAGGCCAGCTCAACTAGTTATCTAATGCAATCTTACCAAAATAAAATTCTTTATCTTTTTTTTTCTTTTTTTTTGCAGCAAAGGTCAAACACAAAGTAGGAGAACACAATTACCTCCATAGTACACTACTTTTATGTGTATCTACTCACAGACATGGAAGCCATTGTTTAGAGAAATGCTCTCTACCATTTGAAATAGATATAGCTTCAATCCAACATGTCATATTGAGGATACATTGATTCTATTACAATTATGAGACTAAGTCATTTATTTGGTACAGATACACTGATCTCTGCTTATTCTATGTTTTCTGGAAAATGTGTAGGTACCATAGTAATCTTATAGATTTAATCCTTTGTAATTTTTAAAAATGAGCTTAATAGTTTAATTATATTTGCAAAATGGGTTGTAAAACTATGAAAGTTGTATAAACATAGCTTAGAAGGATCGTGCCACTCTCATATATGTTTACAAATTCTCAATGATAAAGTATGAAATAACATTTTAATGCATAATATTCTCCCATGATCCCATCAGAAGTGTTATCTCATAAAATAATAAAATCCTTTTGAATCCTAACCTGATTCTTCTTGCCTTCTTTGATATTCAGAGCATATAATCACATCTACATATACTCACATCTCATTTTGTTTACCACTAAGAAAGTGACTTTGTCCCACTTGCAATATGAATGTACAATGATCATTATCACAGTCAACGAAAACCTATTATTTTCAGTTCATTTTCCTGAAAAGTGACTTATTGCCCTCAGGAGAGATGGCATTATATAATAAGATCTGGGGATTTTTTCATAACATAGATACCAATTAATAAGTCCAAAATTCTCCTATAATAAAAAAAATCAGTCCAAGAAGAAAATAACTATAATTAAATAGAATAACTGAAGAAGCTTTGGTATTTTTTTCTATGACCTGCAAAGAAAATTTGTGAATATATATGATAGAAAATTCATATGCTACTTTATTGATAATGGGAACATTTTCTGCAGCACATTTGGATTTTATTGCTGGTGTGTGTGTGTGTGTGTGTGTGTGTGTGTGTGTGTGTTTATACACAGAACAGTATTCATAGAGACTTTTAAAAATATTCCATTAGGGATGAAAAATAATTGTAGGGCCAGAGACTACAGTGCTGCTAATCATATAATTTTATTATCAATAATAGCATTTTATAGTCTGACACATTTAGATTTATATAATTAAAATTAAAACCACAGTCCTTTGAAATTTTCCAGATTCTCAGATTTTTACTCTACCAAAACTAATTGTACCCGGGCATGGTGGCTCAGCTTGTAATCCCAGTTCTTGGGAAGCTGAGACCAGAAGATCTGGGTTCATGAACAGCCTCAGCTACTTAGTGAGGCCCTCTACAACTTAGTGAGACCCTGTTTCAAAATAAAGAATACAAAATAGGGCTGGGGGTGTAGCTCAGAGGTAGAATGCCCCTGGGTTCCATCCCCAATACCCCCTGGAAAAAAAAAAAAAGAAAAAGAAAAATTGCAATGTGACGCTCTCACTTTCAGAAGTAAAATAAAATGAGGGTATTTAAAAATAGTTTATTGTTTTTTTTTATAAGGATAGAAATCTTGATCTAAAGTCATCATTCCTTTCCACATTTGTTAACTTTGTCAAACAAAATTGCAGTATTTTAAAAGAGATCCTTTAAATGTAAATAGGATTCTAGATGACACATTCAGTTATGTAACAGAGTTATTGCCACTGATAGTTCAGTATCTATATGAGGGGGGGGGCAGAAGGGAGAGAGGGAGGGAGGGAGGAAGGAAGGGGGAGGGAGGGAGAGAGAGAGAGAAATAGAGAGAGAGAGAAATAGAATGAGAATGAATGAATGAATGAATGAATATGGCAGAAGTAGAGAGGAACAAGGAGGAAAAGAAAGCCACAGATAGGACTTTAATCTCAACATCATTTTTTTTTTCCAGCAACTTTGGGCAAAAATCTGTTGCCTACATTCCCATTATCTCTTGCCCCCCCCCGCCCCCCGCCTGCTCTCTCTCATCCTTAAAATAAACTAAACTGAAATAAAAATAAAATAAAATAATAAAATTCACTGACCACTTTTATAGGACACTAATGTAAATTAAAATTTAACAGCAGAACAAGAAGAAATATGCAAGTGCTGTCATCAAAGCATAAAAAGGGGAAAACTACTCAGATGAGGATTAATCCAAGGCCCTTTGCTGATGATAGAGCAGCCTCAGGCAGCGTAGAAGAGCTACAGTCTTCCAGGCTGGAAGGAGGGTGGGGAACAGCAATGGAAAGGCCCAGAAGAAGGTGGTTAGAGTATAAAGGGGCATGGCTGTGCCCAATGCTGTATTCTCACTACTTCCCATCTGCCAGAATCTGACAGATAATGAAATGTCCCTGCTTATTTGGTTTCTTTCTATATAGAGATAATGAACCCACTTGGGCACCTGAGCACAGGAAGGAAGGTGTACCCATAAGAACTTCTTGCAGGCAAGCCCTCATGCTGGATTCAAGCTCCCAAATGCCCCCTTCCACATAAATTCCATAATCACACATGAGAGGGCTCTTTAAACCTCAGCTGGAGTCACAGTCTTGCTCACGGCACTACCAAGGAGGAGTAAGTGTCTCTCTTCTGTTATTTCTATAATGCCATGCTCTGCAGCAGGACCCAAGGGATCAAGGAGATTTAGACACAAGAAGTACAAATCTTTTCAGTACTATGTTCAGAAGGTGACTGAACTTGATTTAGATTCAGATCTTTCTGAACTAGGGAATGTCTAAGTGGGATTTTGGAGTTGAAATTAAAAAAAACAAAAGGAGCCAGGTACTGTGGTACAGGCCTGCAATGCCAGTAACTCAGGAGGCTGAGGCAGGAGGATCACAAGTTTGAGGCCAGCGTGGGCAGCTTAGCCATATTCTGTCTTGAAATTAAAAAAAAAAAGAAAAGAAAGGGAGCTGGGGCTATAGCTCAGTGATAGAGTGTCCTTGGGTTCAATTCCCAGTACCATAAGAAAGAGGAGGGGATGAAGAACTTCTTTGATATTTAATATGATTTGTATATACAAAATTATAGGTGAATTTTCAAAGTCAAATATCTTTGGTATTCTCAGTGGCAAGTGTGAAAGCAGTGTTGACTTTTATGTTCTCACTTTTCACCTAGGGAGGAGTTAGACATTTACCACCTGGGGAAGAGGCAGGATATAAGAAATCATGTATCGCATTAATTTTAAGATTGTCCTATAGAACCTGTTGAGCAACCCTGCCATAGTGTTTAGAAATACCTTTCTTCATGTATGATATGTTGCTGAGGCTACAAACTTACTCAGAATATACCTTAATGTCCAATAGGGCAGGAGTCATCCATTTCAACTTTTTGCTCTATGTTCTTTTTTTTTTTTTTGCGGTACTGGGGATTGAACTCAGGGGCATTCTACCTCCAAGCTATACCCCCAGCCCTATTTTTTATTCTTTATTTTGAAACCGGGTCTCACTAGGTTGCGGAGTGCCTCACTAGGTAGCTGAGGCTGGCTGCGAGCCCACATCCTTCGGTCTCAGCCTCGCAAATGCTGGGATTACAAGCATGCGTCACCACGCCCGGCTTGCTCTATGTTCTTTTTAATTTCTCTTGATGCTTTAATACTAACCGGATCCCTTTTTACCTTTCAAGATGCAGTCTCTCTGTTTTTCTACTTTTTCCCTTTTTTCCAGGTGATAAAAGCCTGGAATCATAGCAAAGTATCATGATACATACCTTCGCCCTTCCCTTCCTCATTCTCTTCTTTCTCGTTTGTTCAAATATTCCTTAGCAGAGCAGTAACACCTCAGAGGTGCAGGTGCCTTAGCCCTGAGTAAATATGTACAAGCTGTAACTAATTTTCTACATGTGAAAGAATATCAATCAATATTTTGTTGTACCTCCTTTAACCACCCTCTTATTCACTATTTTCCTTCTCTCCCTCAATTCAAGAAGCAAGGCCATCTTATGCTACATGCCTGACTGAAGGGATTTGATGGGAAAGGAAGCAGAAACATAGGAAACTCCTGGACTTTCAGGTCTAAAAGTTGTGATTCCTATGAAGATGGCACTTCCTCCTGACAACCTCCCCTAAGTAGAATACTGGATGGAGTTGAAAAGAGAAATGAAGAATGGATGACAGTAGATATGCAGGTAGGACCCAGTGTGGAATGAAAGAAGTTGAATGACTTCAGTGCCCCCAACAGTGGGAAGCAGCAGAGATAGTTGATAGACCTGAAGGAAAAGGGACTTAGGAGCACAGAGAAAGGAACAGGCCACCAGAAACACACTTGGACTGGTTGGCCCCACTGTGTGTCCCTTTGCCCAACACACTCACACCACACCCACCTACCTACCCACACACACATGCATACAAAGCCCTAGGTATTGGGTAAACTTGTAACTTTCATCCAAGCTTGGAGGTAGAGAAGGGAAAAAAGCTTTATGTGAGGTCATGTTTCTAAGTCCACACGACTCCTACCTATACAGAATGGGGACTCAAAATAGAAATTGAATTGAGATAATGAATATCAAATTCTAATTCTTGTCTACCTGAGCCATAGTTTTAGATACATTAATGCTATATAATTAAAGCAGGAGATTGAAGGTCACCTGTAAATGAAAATCTGAGCTAAACAAAATGATCAGATTTCTTGACTACACACTACAGGGCATGTCGGAAATTTTAACATGCTAATGGATATTTCCCAATCAGATGTGACCACAGTATTTTTTATTCCAGGAACAGCTACAGTTTGGGAAACACTGTTTTTGTGTAAAGTGCTGATTATGTAATGTAGACGATGGGAATACAGTGCTTACACACATCACTTACAGATGGTGTTTGTCTGTGTGTGTTATTAAGGCTTGAACCCAAGATATACCCCTGCACTTTTTATTTTGAAATAACATCTCACCAAATTTCTGAGGGCCTTGTCAAGTTGCTGGGACTGGCCTCAAACCTGGCATCTTCCTCTTTTGGCCTCTCAAATACTGTGATTACAGGGTGCACCACCCTGCCTGGCTACAGAATGGTTCTCATTGCAAAGCTTTCAGTAAAACCAGTGGCTTCTCTTTATTTTAACCTTTATTTTCCCTCCCTTCCATTTCAACATGCACATCTCAAAAATTCTTCTAATATTTGTGATCCATCTGATAGGCTTTTTTGGTTCATATAAATACACTGAACTGGTACCTCTAATATATTTCTAGAAAATCCTATTCCAAATACTTACTAGAAAAAGATAATATCCTACCACCTATATAATAATGGTGGAAGACTATTTTGAGTCCTAAACCTTGAGTTGGAGATAAGACATGCTATTTGCCACACTGCATATGTATTCCGCCATCTTTTTAAAATCAGATTAATGTAGATTTTAGGCAGACAAATACGTTTCTTGCCAGGTACTTCTTTCCTTGGTGAATATTGTTATGTAATTAGGATCCTCTCCAGAATACATGTGACCATTCTCATGAACATTAAAGAAAGATGTGAGCTGCTTGAGAGGAAGGGTGGTATAAATGCATATGTTTTCAACCAGGTTCACACCCTGCACCTAGCATACAGTGGTTGATAAACCTATATAACAGGAAGCATTTTAAATTGTAGATGACTCAGAAACTATTATCCAGTGCACAGAAAGGATAGTGTATGAAGCAAAGCAATATGACTACATCAGAGGTTATGCTCACCTAGATAAGTGGATTTAATGGCCTTGTATGGCAGAGCAGCTGTCATTTTCTAGTTACTAAAAAAAATTAAAAAGTTGCCTGTAGTACGCTGGGGGGAAGGCATGTGGTTAGGCATGTGATATAAATCTGTCTTGGCAATGATATGCTCCCATACCTTCCTTTTTAAAAAGAATAAAACACAAAGACCTCTAGTTTCTCGATTACAAATAAATCCTCTTTATTTTGGTTCCTTTCTCCTATTACTAATTTATAGACGCTGTCATAATTACAATAATACTGCTGCTGGGAACTGTCACAGGCACTTTGTCCACAGATTGCTGGTTGCTAGCTAAATTCTCTCTGGGTGACTGGCTACTGCTTCATTAATTTTATGCATCCCAGTTGACGCAGGGGTGGTGGCTGCCAGGAAGGCAGGAAAGGATCAAATGAAATAGCCCTATCTGGGGTTAGCTTTGTGACAAAGAGTGAAAGCGGGTTATTTCCGTTACCTCCCTTCCTGTCCCCACATCCCCAGGGATGGTAGCAAAGGGGACTATTTTCAATATTAAAACCAGAGGAAGGCTGTTCTGTTTAGCAATCAAGGGAGGAGTTTATACTGTTTTTTGTACTGTGACTTGATATGCAGAAGCACTATTTCTTCAGAAACATTTCAGGAGAAAATATACAAATTTTGTAAAATAATATCCATACTTCCACTCCAAGGCAACCCAACAAAATCAACAGTAATTATGATTCTGGTATGATTAATCTTATATAAGTGGATATAAATCATGGTAATAAATTATATTTTCTTTCTATTTTCAAAATATTTAATGTAAATTATGGGCCACTTACTGAACTATGACTATGAGTTGAAGCTACATATTAAGGACAAAAAGCTAATTATGAAAAATAAAGGGTTCCACTGTTAGACAGTAAGATAAATCTTAAAGTACATGACTTTCCACTTGAGTAATACTTTTTAGAAAGATTGCAGGTTAATGCTTAACCTTTAAGATTAAACATTAATCAGATACCCTCTGAGTGAAAGAAGATTAGTGCAGCAATTTCTGGAGAATAAATAAACTATTAAAAATATAACACATCTGTTTGACAAGTGTGATAAGAACTTTATTTCCCCTCAATGAGAGCATCAGCTTTTCTGGAGTAGAGCGAAGGATGATCCTAATGCCTGTGGTTTTATAACTCCCAAGGTAGAAATCATTTTGTAAGACAGTGTGGTCTGCACTTACCTCTCACAGCGTGGTCCTGTGTAGCCGACAGGGCATTCATCACAGATCAGTCCAAGATTCCCGTCTAAATGGCACGTGGGGCTGAAGCTATGTTGGTGTCATTGCGGAACAACAGGGACAAGAAAGAAGCACATACACAAAGTCATTAACAGCATATTTTCGTTTTTCTTTCTCCCCTACTGCTGTGACAAAAGGGTTCAGGCTGGTCATTCTTGTCTCACAGACAGAGATTAGGGTCTGGCCAATTGAGGATGAAATGATATTGCTATTTTTGCAGACATGAATATAGCCCAGTGGAGAGCAGTATCCCTGTGACATATTATTAACTGACTTTTGACTGTTCAGGCTCTGTGATCATCACTAACAAGAAGGAATGTATAACTGCTTTTTAGGTATTCCCTGTGCCTGGCAAAACAGTCTCATATACTTTTGCTCCAGCCAAATCCCTCTAAAATTAAGCAGGACAGAGAAATCTTAGTGATTTAGAAAACTCAGTGTGTGT
>PVLC010020309.1:0-29434 GCA_004027655.1 Graphiurus murinus | reverse complement strand
AACGGTCATTAGCGGTTAGGAAGGGAAGGGGGGAGAAAAGATGGAGGGAGGTCAGATAATAGGTACCAAAGTACAGTGAGGAGAAATAAGCTCTAGTATTCTACGGTATAGTAGGGTGACTATAGTTTGTGACAATGTAGTAAATTTTGTAAAGTTGGGAGGGGAGAGATTGAATGCCCCCAATAGAAAGAGATAACCCATGTTTAAGGAGGTGGAAATGCTAATTACGCTGATCTGATCATTAAGCCTTATATGCATGGATCAGATTACCTCATCTATCCCCATAAATATATACAACTATTATGTGTCAATTAAAAAAGGAGAGATTGACTAAATAGGTTGTTCTGTGAAATAGCATGGCCTTTGTAGCCAACATAAGTGAAGCTCTTGACATACAGACATTTAGGTGACTTTTAACCCTTTTTGCTGTTATAACTAACACTGCCTTGAACATTCTTGATTCCATACCTGTGCTGGTCTCTGATATGTCCTTATGGTGGGTCCTTAGAATTTGAATCACTGGATCACTTTATATGAACTTAAAAAAAACAAACAAACCATCCTACCCTTCGAATTCACCAGGCTATCTCCCAAAATTCATGGATGAAATTAGAGTACCTGAAAGAATACTGTTTTTTTGTTTTCTTAACCCATTTTAATCAAACGAAAACAATATTGCCCTAGAGTCAGAATGAAGAAGTGAGACATCCCATATTAAAAGATTGAGTTAGAATGAAGACAAAGGCATCCTATGAGCTCTGACATTCACACACAACAGACACATAAATGGATTTCTCATAGGCTCCAGATTTTGACTCAATGTATCCAGGCAACAGAAGTCTGGATTTAATAACAGATGTTCGCTGCATAGCAATCACCATATAATGCCAGGGTAGACTAAAACAGCATTTTATCAACCAATAAATGTGCTGTTTGCTTTATTTTACCATGTTGTTCTTCAGTTCCCTTCAAAACCGAGAGGACAGATTGAGTCACTCGGCATCTGCTGGGAGCAATATGCTTGGCTTCATTTAAAATGAAAAATCAGGTCTGTGTTTACATTTTTCACCAAAGCATGGAATCTGATGTGCTAACACTCCCAACTGGGCTAGCCGGAAGGGCTTTCAGGAAAATCTCAGGGGAACTGGAACCAAGGCAAAGAGTCAGTCACCCTTCTGGGAAAGACATATGGTGGCCATTCCACTTCAATCAATCCTGCTAGAGGGAGGTCCACATTCCTCCCACCCCCATAGACCTGGTGCTGGCAAGAGACCCCCACTGGGCTCCTCCTACAGACAGAAGCTCCAGGCTTTGAGAGCAAGAATCTCCTTGGAAAATATCAACTAACCAGTAATACTTAAATCACAATCGATGTGTAACCTGTAAATTTATGAATACATGTGTATAATTTTCTAGAGCAAAATACTACAAAGTCTGCATTCAATTCAGATCGACTGAGAAGGAGTTGGGGAGGAGGGAAAAAAGTTAACATTTGTAATGATGCACAGTCTCCATGTCTGCATGTTCTGCTCCTGGAGTTTCAACCAATTTCAACCCATAGTGGATCAAAAATAGTTGAAAAAAAAATTATACCTGTACTGAACATGAATAAACTTATAGTATAATAGCTATTCACCTAGCATCTGCATTGTATTAGATATTATAAACAATCTAGAGATAACTTAAAGTATATGGGAGGATGCCATGAGTTATATGCAAATATTATGCCATTTTATTTATTTTTATGTACTTTTATTTGAGCAGCATAATTATGCATCATACTGAGATATAGAGTGATCGGAACATACACACAACTCTTGGAGCATTTCCATCTCCCTTCCATTCCCATAGTAGTCTTTGATATTGGAATTGGTAATTTAATATATGTACATAGCATTATTTCAACTGTTATATTCTTTACCTCTCTATCCCCCTTCCTCCCTACCCTTAATTTTCTCCACCACTCCACTGGAGCCTGCTTTTCTATCCAATGTTACCCTTGTTTCCCAATTTCTATCTAGCTTCCACATATGAGAGAAAACATACAATGCAAGAAAATGGGTGGAAGGAATTTGAGAAGATTATGCTAAGTGAGATTAGCCAGTTATGCCATTTATATAAGGGACTTGAGCATCTGCAGAATTTGGTGTCTATGGGGGATCTGGATCCACTCCCTCATGGATGTCCAGGGATGACTGTACTGTGTGCTAGGTAGCAAACTAGTTTTTTTTTTTTTTTAAATTTCCTCCTTTAATGATCTTAGCATTACTCTGAGGTAACACTCATTTGTCCTGCTGAAGTGGAAGAGACGGAGACTTGGGAAGCTGAAGTCACTTGTCCAAACTGCTAATAAATGACAGGCGATGGGAGCAGGGCAGAGAGGTCAATCAAGTGCTAACACTGGGTGTGGCCAGTTATCTTTCCAAAGATGCTTGCAATGATATCTTCTATATGGTCTCTTAGAAGCTTGCCTCTCTATTAAGAGATGGAATCCACACTCCGACCTGTGAAATTGAGGGAATGTTTGTTACCATACCAACCAACAGGGTGTAGTGGAGATACGGTGGTTTGGATATGGCTTATCCCCAACCAAAATTGTGTTGGAATTTGATTCCCAAAGTAATGGCATGGAAAGGTGGTTGGACCTTTAAGAGATAACTAGGGGACCCCACCCTCATGAATGGATTAATATCTTTCCTGAAAGACTGGGTTAGGTCTCTGGAGACTGAAATAGAGCAGTTGGAACTGGATTAATTCCAAGAGTAGGTTATAGAGTAAAGTTACTCCTGGTGTCTTGGCCACTTACAAATGTGCCCTCTTGACATCCTGGCATATGCTCCCACCACGTGATGCCATTTACCATGAGGCCCTCGCTGAAGACAATGGATGCTGGTATCATGTTCTAGTCCCTCCAGAACCATGAGCTACACAAATCTCTTCTCTTTCAAAAGTTCCCAGCCTTAGGTATTTTGTTATGCCAGTGGAAAACAGATTAAGACAGAAGGAGATGCTATATGACTTCTGAGGCTAGGTCATGGAATGCAATACAGCATCTATCTTGCTTCCTGGAATACTTATTCTTGAAGATTCTGCCACTGTGTAGCCATCTGACTGTCCCGAGTGTACCACGAATGGAAAGACTGAAACAAGGAGACTGTGGAAAAGCTTATATTGTCAGGAACCAAGCTTATATAGAGAGCCTCTACCTGTGGCTTTCAACTAACAGGCAGCACCAATTTGACAGACATGAGAATGAGCCATCTTTTTTCAGTGATAGAGATTAAACCCAGGGCTTTGCACATGCTAGGCACATGTTCTACTACTGAGCTATACCCCTATCTGAGGATGAGCCACGGATTCTCCATGCCCTGGATGAATTGCTCCAGCTGATTCCACAAGAAGCAGAGACAAGCCATCCCTGAAAATCCATGCACAAATTGTAGACTAGTGAACAAAATGGATGAGTTTTATTGTTTTAAAGCATAATATTTGGGGTGATTTGTTACACAGCAATGACTAACTGATACATTGGGAAACTTAGAAGATGAGTAAAAGAGTTCCATTCACACTCTGGGTAAAGACTTTTCAGTAAAAACAAAAATAAATGCTATGCAGAAAACTCCATAATTCTGGCAATACAGTGAATCATTAAGAAGAACAGCCAATTAGCAGTCCTATCCCATGTACACGTTGGCAAGTCAAACTGGTATTTTGCTTCTAAAGGTATGGTATGAAAAATCATAGTCCCTTTGCTAGAGAAGAATGGGAAGAGGGAAGTGGACTAAGAAAACAAGTGGGAGGGTAAAATGAGGGGCAGTTTTGAGCTTTGAGCAGTAGAACCTAAAAGATGGATGGATCAGCACATGCCAATGCAGGGTAGACAAAGAAGTGTGTGTTACTCAGCTTTCTATAACTGAGACAAAATACCTGAGTTAACTCATAAGGAGGAAGAATCTATTTTTTTCTCACCATGGTTGGTTGGCCTGTTATTTTTGGGCCTGTAGCAAGACAACACTTAATGGTGGGGGCAAATGGCAGAGGAAGCCTGTTCATCTCAGGGTGGCTGGGGAGCCAAAAGAGGGGGGAAGGCTGGGGTGCCACAGTCCCTTTCCAGGCACACCCCCAGTGGCCTTCTTCCCTCTAGGGCCCACCCCCTAAAGGTTCCACCACCTCCCAGTGGCACCAGTACACATGGGCCTATGGAAGACACTTATCCAAACCATAGCTAAGTAATATTCAATAATGGCCACCCCCAACCAGAGAGCCCAGTCCCAACTTACACTTAAGATTCTTTCTTGATAAAACCTCTCCCAGACTGGGGTGGGGGGTTTAAATAACTAGGATTGAATTTTCTGCCAGGGTGGCAGGTGGTAACTTAGAGCAGGTCACATAGATTTAAAGCTATAATGTAACTGACGTTTTCACATCCATTTTGCCTGCTTAAATGTAAGTAACACAGGACTTATAAAAGTAGGAAAAGGAAAATTTCAATAAGTGTTGGCCTATATTATTTTTATCATAATGTTATTTAATATGTACAAGCATAAAGCTTAGGTATAAAATCCTTATGCTTTTAGCACTATTCAGCTATAAAACCAAAACAAATTTCCAAATTAAACACTAATAAGACTGAAAAACCAATAAACTTCAAATTAACAACATTAGTTTAATGCGAGGTTGTTTGGTTGAAATAGATTGCTGCTTGCAGTGTGACTGGCTTGGGGTTCATGGGTTCCTTTTTTTACATTTTATTTCAGCTTGCCTCTACTACCTTGAGCTAGGATGATTCCCATCTCTCACTGCTGTTCTCTCTGGGAGCGACTAGAGGATTGTACTCCTCCTGCAGATGCTCTGGGTACCTGAGTCTGCCTTCCTTCCTTCCTTCCTTCCTTCCTTCCTTCCTTCCTTCCTTCCTTCCTTCCTTCTCTCTCTCCCTCCCTTCCTCCTCTCTCTCCCTCCCTTCCTCCTTCTCTTTTCCTTCCCTTTCTTCTTTCCTTTCCTCATTAGCCACATGGCAGTAATATTTAAAACAAAACAAAAAGATGCCCAATTCAACTAGAAGCACAAAATCCACTAAAATAATATCTCCTAGGTCAGGGGTCAGTAAATTTTTTTTGGGGGGGTGTCAAGGGCCAAATATTTCCAGTAGATATTTTCAAGTCTGTGGGCTATACAGTCTCTGTTATAACTACTCAACTCTATTATTTCATTTGCAAAAGCAGCTACAGATGATACAGGTTTCCCTTGGTATTGGAGGGGGATTGGGTCCAGGATGCTCCAACACTTAGGTACCCAAGTCAGTATATACTCAAGTCTCTTATATAAAATGGTATAGTGTTGGCATATGACCTACCCACATCCCCTATGTAGTCTAAACCATCTCCACATTCCTTTTAATACCTAAAACAGTGCAAATGCTATATAAATAGTTGTTATACTGTATTGTTTAGGGAATAATGTTAAGAAAAAATGCACATATCCAGTACAACTTTTTTTCACAAATATTTTTTATGTGCAGTTATTTAAATTCATGGATGCAGAACCCACAGACATGGAGGACCAACTTATGCAATCTAATTAGTGTTGCTGTGTTTCAATACAACTCATATATGGACACTGAAATGTGAATTTCATATGCTTTTCAAGTGTCATGAAGTATTATTCTTTTGACTTGCTTGTCTCTATGATTTAAAACTGCAAACATATTTATTAGCTCACAGACTATACAAATATAGGCTGTGGACCCGCTGAGTCCCTGAGCTATAGTTTGTGGACTTTGGGAATAGATGATTATGTAGTGGTTAAGACAAACGATCTAGAACTAGATGCTTAAACTGTTATCTAAATGAAAGTTTTAAAATTAAATAAAGCAGTTGCCCTGGAGAATTCACAGACTCTGGAGAATATCTCCCAGGATTTGAGATTGAGAGGCGCTGCCCTGGGACATCCCCAGAGAACGACTGTGTTCAACAGGGCTCTGAGAAGCACATTCCAGAACTGCAGAAGGAGACTTCCTTAGACTGCTGCAGCATCCCCTTCCCCAGCCCCCAAGGATAGGTGACAATCAGGTGCATAATAATGTACCAACGTTACCCCCGACTGTCCTGCCCACAGGAACACTGTAGTAATTAGAGTTCCTGGAAAAGAAATGTTTTCCCTGGCCTGCTTGGGGAAGACCGAATAGGTCTGTGTTGGGCTGGGGCTGAGCAGCAGCCCTGGACTCAGAGTTGGCTTTCCTGCTTACAGATCATGTGATCTTGAGCTTCACGGGTCCCTGCCTCGGCTACTTCCTGCCTATGATGCTGCTGTCGAGGCTCCTTTCCCTCCCTCTCCAAATACATCAGTGGGTTTTATGAAGCCTAAACACGATAGTACAGTCAGTCTTCCAGACCCACAAGTTCAGGGACCTCCAAGTGCCCAACAGCTGATTGAAAACAGTCAAAGAAAAATTGCATTTGCACTGAACATGTACAGACTTTACTCTTGTCATTAACCCCTGAACAATCTGGTGTGGCAATTATGTATATAGCATTTGCATTGTATTAGGTTTTACATGGAATCTAGAAATGATTTAAAGTTTACAGGAGGATGCACATAGGTTATATGCAGATTCTACAGCACTATATGTAAGGGAATTGAGCATCTTCAGATCTTGGTCTCCTTGAGCATCCTGGAACCAATACTCCTTGGATACTGAGGGACAACTGTATACGTAATGGGCTCAGTACAGTATCCGTAACATAGCAAGCATTTGATAGACTGTAGCCACTAATGAAGTCATATCATCGGTTGTTGGATAGCTGTTTGCACTTCTCTGAGCCCCATCGGAAGTGGGGGTGGTCTCAGGGGTGGGCTGAATCAGACAGCGTGGAAGCATCCTGTGTGGAATGTGTGTGAGGGCAGCCATCAGCCCCGCCCCAGAGCTTGCATTTGCTCCAGCAACAAAGTCCCGAAATGAATATTTCTGTTCTAGTCAATAACATTGTACGACTTGCAGTGAAAACTGAGAGGCAATTAATCATTGAAACTGGAAGCATTTGATCCTACAGCAGAGAGGAAACAGGAACAATGTGTGAGTGATTTCAGCACTCTGTGAATGCCTTGATCTTTTAAGTGCTGCCTGGTTGGGTTATAAATATTTTCCCTTTGGTGTTGGGGTTTGCAGAAGCTTCAAGAAGGCACTGTGTGCCTAAGGAAGGAGAGTTTGGGGTGCACACCAATCCCTGGCATCTGGTGGGTGCTGGGGGTTGAGGGTCCCCTTTGGGTCCATCTGTGAGGAGCTTTGCTCTACTCAGCGGGAAAATTTATGCAGAAGTTGCAATCTAAGAATCAAAACCTCTGAGCAGATGTTTTATTTAGCTTGTTTATTTGGTTTTTGGTTGTTCGTGTGTGTGTATGTGTTTAATGCAGGCAACTCTTAAAAAATTGGGACATTATGCATATGGTCTATTTCCAGATTCTCTCGAAAAGTCAGGGAATCTGGCCATACTGCTTCACATTCCCTTGGGCAGCACCAGACTGAGGCTGAGCAGCAGGTGCTGCTTCAGACGAGGTCTGTGCGCCTCCATTCACCCCAGCCCTCACCACTTCCTCTCCTCCTCTGACAAGCAGACTCCTTGGGCTGTCATTTATTACTGTGCGTAGGGTGCTATTTGTCTTAGAGTAGAAACATACTTCTCGGTATTCACGTCTCTATTAAACGTGGGGAAATGAAAGATAGATCAGGAGGGATGCATTTTTCAAGAAAAATGATGGGAAGCAAATTTCTCATGCTATTGAAGGATATTCCTCTGTATTTTGTATGCAAATGGACAAGCTGGCTGGTTTTGTCTGGCCCAGATCTACAGACTATTCCCAGCCCTATTCCCTAAGCTTTCTGGTTATTTCCAAACTGAAGCACAGTCGCATTATTGACAGAACTCCATCAATGTCTACGGAGTCTCTGCTGTGCACTGGGTTTTATGCTTGTCCCTGGACCCTGGTGAATCAGGCAAACATATGCTCTGCCCTCCAGTCTGGCCAGGACAGAGAATCCCAGCAATCCCAACCAGAAGGCCCAGCAAAGTGCTGTCATAGGAGGAAAATCACAGCCATAGGGATATAAATGAGGGGAAAACTCAATCAGGAGTCAGCAGTCTTTCCGGGAAGAGCTGATGTTACCGCTAAGACCCTGAGGATGAGACAGCCAGCTGTTTCAGGTGAGGAGCAGAGTGTGTGAAGGCAGGAGAGAAAGGCATTTGAGGAGCAGGAGGAAGCTAAGTCTGGTTGGAGTTTACAGCACAGGGAGACTGGGCCCAGGAGGTGTCAAGAGGTGACTCTGGTAAGTGAGGGACAGGGTCTTTGGATGGTCTTTGGAAAGGGGTGGCAACTCATCAGAGTTCTGAAATGCACGGATAAATTCCAGTAGCCAGAGGAGGGCAAAAGTTGGCTAGTATGTGAAAGACAAGCTTTTTCGGGGGAAGAGAGAAGGAGGTGAATCCAGAGTGGGCAGAGCAGGGCTCTGAGGGCAGCACTCCTTCCCCCATCCTGCCGCCGGCCCTCGAATCCAGGGTGACGTAGACACAGGGAGCCGGGTACGGCCTCCCAGCTGGACAGATCTGGTGATTGGCTTTGGGAGGATACTTGATGCATTCCAGCCTCAGTTTCTTCATTTATAATCAGGACAATGAGAAGTGCCTTCAGGAGTTGCTGTGAAGGTTAAATGAAACTAAAAACATCTGGCACTCAGGGGAAACTTAATCAAAGTTAAGTTGATTTCTCATGGATTTGGGTATGCATTTTCAAACCTGATACCTATCCTGGGACGACTTAGCTTGATTTCCTCCCCTGAGGCCTCTCCTGTTTGGCCCCACCTGGGAGAAGCCCTCCCCAGTTGGTGCCTGCCATCTGTCACTGGTGTTCCAGGGCCGACCTGCCGCCTGGCACAGGGCTGCAGTCATAATTACCACTTCTGAATCGATTCCTTTGAGCCCTTTTGAGCAGGCCGAGGAATGCTGTGATTAAAATGATTTAAAACCTGCCTCCTATTTCACAGCTTTTAATATTTGATAAGATTTTGGAGCGAGCTAGGGATGAGGGCAAGGCAGGAGATCTGGCAGTTTACAGTCCCAACAGCTGCTGCCCTCTTAGGAACCTATCAGGGGCACTCAAAACAGAGAGAGGAGAGAGGAGAAGAGAGGAGAGGGTAAGGAGAAAAGAGAGGAGGAGGAGGAAGAGGAGGAGGAGGAGGAGGAGGAGGAGGAGGAGAGAGGATATGAATGTGAGGATGTGGAGAAGGGTAAACAAGGGTGCATTCTTCAAAGGAGAAAACCCTAGAAAGAAAAGATGAGATCTTTGTTCTTCCAAGTTGTTTGTGGCTTTGAATTCCAGCCATAATTAAGAATATTATTATGAAAACAATGATAAGAAAGCTATAGCATCTATCACTTACCAGGTACCTAATCTATGCCAGGTGTGTGTGGAAGAAATATACCTCTTTTTACTTTCCCAACAATCATAAGAGAATAGGGTTTTTCTTAATAGAATACAGAGGTTCAAAGAGGTGAAGTGACGTTTTTAGTCACCTGGCCAGTTGCTGGGAGAGCTGACGTCCATGTTGTTTAGATTATATCCTGAACCCCCACTGCCCCTCATTCAGCACTGTAGAGCATTAAAGTACAAACAGGACAGTGTTGCAAACAAGCAGGGACCTTAGATTTTGCTCTTGTGCCTACCCATCGCAGTTATGTTAGGAGCCAACAATTCCAACTGTCAGTTATTCTTCGCAATTACGTCAGTTCATTCTGGGTCTCTTTGTGCTAATTTCCTTCCTTTCAACCTAATTTTGATGACTGCTGGAATCGAAGTTCACCAAGGACAGTGTCCTTGTCTCTGTTGGAATCATAACTCACGCCATGCTAGACAAGTGCTTACTAAGTGCCAGGCACTGTTCTACCTCCTTTCCCCCCAGTGCCACATTGATTTGCCCAGTAACCCGCTGAATTAAGTACTAGCGATATCTCTATTTGACACATGTGGACACTGAGGTTCAGATGTATTGGGAGATTTATTCAAATAACCCTGCTAGGAACCTGGTTTGCTCTCTGGCATGGAAAAAACAGCTCAAGGGGGTCTGAGAGGGTCACAGAAAGTGCGCAAATAGTGTCAGAGAGAGCTCAATGTTCTGGAAGGGCAAGTCATGAGCGCTCCTGCTGTGTATCACAGGCAGATTTCAGGAGCTCTGTTGTGACCTGGGTGACAGTGGGCTCCTCAGAAACAACTGGAGAAGTCACTTTGTTCTCTTGATCTCAGGAAGGTGGCAGGCATGTCAGGCTGCTGCTACAGAGCTCTGTTTCTCCTATCCATCTCAGGCCACCCTGGACCTCTTGGAGGATGTGACTACTGGGGCTAGGTGGCCGAAATTGCTCCCCTCCTTGAGATGGAAGAAATACCCCCAGGGCCTGTGCTGGGGAGGAGGGTCATTCAGTCTTGCTAGGACAAAATCCATCTTGCTCCATAAAGGAGGTGGAGTGAGAGAACGCTGGCCATTGGAAATCCTAATAGGAGGCAGCATGGGAGAGGGAATGAGCAAGTCCAGACAGTTTCAGAGAAAGAGGAGGAAGAAGACTCCAGCTCAACATGGACACACTCTCTCACAGTCCCAGGGGTCTGTAGGTGCCTCCTGCTTCCTGAGAAGGTGAGTCCATTACCACTACAGATGTAGGTACCCAGGCCATGCACAGAGGATGCTGTGGAGGGTGCTTTGGCATCAGGAGGAGGTTTATGAACTTTAATGTGTCCTTCAAACCTCAGGAGCTCAGGACACAAAGAACAGAAATCTGTCTCTAATTCTTCTGTATAGTCTTAGGGTTCAGCATGGTGTTTGGGACATGCCAGATGCCCAGAACATGTTCAGTGAATGGATGAACGATTCTGCTGCCACAGATATGAACCAAAGTCTTCAGAAATACTACTGAAGAAATCAGGTTCCAACAGAAAGAATAGCAATCGTAACAACAATTTGCAAAGTCCCCTGCCGTTTAGGTGATCCATACAAGTAATCTCTATTGTTCCCATTTTATCAGTGAGGAAACTGAACTTCAGAGAGAGGCAGCCATCTATCAAAAACCACCTGAACTGGGCGTGGTGGAGCATGCCTGTAATCCCAGTACTTAAGAGATTGATATAGGAGGATTGCAGGTTTGAAGCTAGTCTCAGCAGTTTAGGGAGGCCCTTTGAAACTTAGTGAGACCCTGATTCAAAATTAAAACATAAAATAAAGCTGGGGGTATAACTCAGAAGAACAGGAGGAGTGCAGCGAGCAGTGCCCCCATAGTCAGGTTTGCTGGCAGGTTTGCATTTTCCTCTTAAAGATTCCTGGCCAGGTTTCTGGTCTCCTGAGAGCACCCGTGTGGTATTGGTGGCTTCTTTCTACCTGTAAAGGCTCTTCTCTCTACCCCTGCTCTCTGCTACTGCAGTCACCTTCAACCAGTGACCTGCCCCTGTCCCTTGGGGCCTGGGTGAGATTTTTAGATCCCATAGTAACAAAGCACCAAAATCCCTCAGCTTT
Source organism: Graphiurus murinus (assembly GCA_004027655.1). Lineage (NCBI taxonomy): Eukaryota > Metazoa > Chordata > Mammalia > Rodentia > Gliridae > Graphiurus > Graphiurus murinus. The sequence continues at coordinate 17,886 of PVLC010020309.1, read as the reverse complement.
GTTAAAGTTTCTGTCCAGAACTTCACCTTGCACCACACCCACACAGATGTTTCCCATGCAGAACCTGGACAAGAAGGCACCTCGCTGAAAGCCTGGCTCCCTGCTCTGACCTGAACTGTGCTCCCCTATTGCTTCTTGATCTTTGCTTCTTTAATGATTTAATCCTGACCTTCTGTCTGAGCTCAGCATCTTTCCTCCTTCCTGACTTCTTGCCTGATTTACTAGATGATTCTTCAATTTACTGCCTGATTGCTTGATTTCCCCCATGCCATCTTGACTCTTAACCCCTCATCTGATCTCTTTTCCTCCAGACTTCCCATCAGGTGTTTGTTCTGACCTCTGACCTCCTCACCTCTTGTACTCCTCTTCTCATCCTTAAATCAGGATTTCTCCACAGTGACACCATGGGAGTTTCAGACTGGATAAGTCTTTGTAGTGGGGGCTTTCCTGTGCATTGTAGGATGTCTAGCATCGTCTCTTGTCTCTATTCAGTAGACACCAGCATTGAGTAGACACTTATCTATGTCATGACAAATGTGTCTCCAGGTGTTACCAAACATTCTCAGGGGAATCATTCTATGCCGAGATCACCACCTCTGACCTGTGATTGCCTGTCCCTGCACCTCAGATCCTGCTGACCTGTATCCTCAGCAGCAACCGAGACCAAGCATCTATGTTTCCAACTCTTTTGGAAACAGCTATTCCCCATCCCTAAGCTACAGACCCTTGTCCTCCAGAATCCTGAGTCAGATTCTTTTCTGAATAGCCAGCTGCTGGCCACAGACTTTCTATTCTTGATACGCCATGCCATATCTTCTTTTTTTCCCAATTCTTTGTGCCTGTTTTCCTCCTTCTCCTGGTTTATGATTTTGCATTTTAATAACTGGTTTAATTTCTCAGGTGCTCTAGGCGGGTCATTAATTTCATGGTGCTCCACTCCCATTAATAGTTTTACCCCTGACAAGCAGGGACCTGTTTAACCTCCACCTCCCACCTCCTCTGCCTTGTTTTATGCTTTCATCCAAGCCTTGCTCTCCAGTTTAGCTGCCAAGAGAGAAACAAAACCAGGCCTTGTGTCAATGCAGACTATGAGGTCTCCAGAACAATTGCAAATCTTTTCCCTGAATTTAGTGAGGTGGCAGAGTGTAGGGAGAAGCATGGGCATTGACAGTAGATAGACTGGAGCCCTATCTTCTTTTTTGTCATTATGTGACCTCAGGGAAATCGTCAAATGTCTCTGAGGTGCTACTTAATGCAGTATTTCCCCTTTCCTTTAAAAAATTAAATGAAGATTCATAGTAGTACAGGTAGTTCAAGATTTAGAAGAGGACAGTTTCCCCCATATTGTCCAATCCATATTTCATAAGATGTTACTATGTTGATGCTAACATCTATTCTGCATTTGTCTCATTTCTATGCACATTAGATATCGTAACACTTTGTTGTGTCATGTGGAGATGGGGCACATTATTTAATTGCTTCTGACAACAATCCTAGCAAACAGATATCATTTTCTTCCATTTTTCAGATGAAGATCTTGAGGTCATGAGGTTCCACAGGGAGAAAGTGGCAAAATGCATAGTTTGAAAGAAATAGCATGTTGCTTCTCATATAAAATTGATGGACTTGGGATGGGATCATGTGTGAAATGTATGTGACAAGATAATATGTGGCCTAACAATGCCTGGCACATAGTAGGTACTCATCAAATATTTGTTCCTTTCCTTAACTATTTTTTTTATAAAAAATAAAAACTGTGAGTATTTACTAAGTAGAAGAAGGTCTTTGGAAGTTATTTCCTGGCCATACTCTAGTCAGTCTAAGTTCCTAAGACTGATGTCTTATTTGTCCTTGAGCTTCCAGCAGAGCCTTGGACAGTGCTTAATAAACAGTTATTGATTCACTATTTCTTAAAGCACCTCCATGGTGACTCTGGGGAGAGAAGGGGCTGGCGTGCTGGCCCACGGCTGCTCTCAGACAAGGGCGTTTGCATAACTGGAACGAGCTGTCTCCATCTCTAATAGAGATCCGAACGTCACTAATTGGCAGGCAGAGGCTGTGTTCTCTATGGGAATCAGAAGGGAGCAGAACATGCCCGGAATGTTAATTTCCTCATCAGCCTATACTTGGGGGCAGGGGAGAGAAAGGAAGAGGAAGAAAGGTTGAGGGACACAATAGACTCCAAACACTAAGCTCTGGTCTCATGGCCATTTCATTAAGATGTCCTGAAGTTAAATTTTAAAAGCACAGGATTTTGATGCAGGAAACTAGGTTGATTCCCAAATGTTTTTCTTATCAGCTAAGTCAGAAACAAATATTTCAGTCTCTCTGGACCTCAATTTCTACATGTGTCCAATTAAAATAAAATGGGTAAACACACTTGTTAAGTGTAAGAGCATTTATCGAGTGTATGAATACAACCTGGTAGGTTTTACAAAGTGACATCAGCCATAAAAACTCTCTTCTGCAAGAGAGTAAGCAGAAAAAAATCTCATAAAATTAAACATTAATATAAATAATGTCAAATTACATATGGATTTCTGGATAGGGCAGGACAAGAGTCTTCTATCTTCCATGAGAAGCAACACCATGTCCCAGCACATGATTTGGAAGTTATTTGAGGTGGTCTTAAGATGCAGATTCACAGGCTACATCTTTGAAGCCTGGTGGAACCCAGGCATCTTTTTTTTTTTTTTTTTTTTTTTGGTCTATCTTGGCCACAATTCACCACAGAGGCAAGCCTATTTCAGGACCATGGTCAGCACCCACCCTCCAGCTCCATCTCCCATCAATACCTCTGCTTGCAGAAAAGACTAAATGAGGTGTCACAGGAAAGATGCTGTTCATATAAGTGTCACTGGCCCCAATGTACCTTCTAGGACCCTTAGGGTCATTTCAAGTGCATCTGACAGGGGTACCATGATAATTAGAAAAGTGTGCAGCTATAATTTTTGAATAGTCCCAGAACATGAGTACAGTTTTTAATATTATTAGCAACTGCTACTGTGCTAATATACAACATGCCATATAAAATATCCAGAATAGCCAGGCGTGGTGGTGCACGCTTGTAATCCCAGAATTTGGGAGGCTGAGACAGGAGGATCCGGGTTTGCGGCCAGCCTCAGCTACCTAGTGAGGCCCTTTGCAACTTAGTGAGACCCTGTTTCAAAATAAAGAATAAAAAATAGGGCTGGGGGTGTAGCTCGGAGGTAGAATGCCTCTGGATTCAATCCCCAGTACTGCCAAAAAAAAAAAAAATAGGGCGGGGGGTATAGCTCGGAGGTAGAATGCCCCTGAATTCAATCCCCAGTACCGCAAAATAAATAAATAAATAAATAAATAAATAAATAAATAAATAAATAAAAATAAAAAAATAAAATAAAGAATAAAAAAAGGACTGAGGGTGTAGCTCAGAGGTAGAATGCCCCTGGGTCCCATCCCCAGTACCACACAAAAAAATCCATAATTATAAAAATTTAAAATAAAAATTATCAATAGACTGCCCAGTGGTTTCTTCCTGTATCCCTGAGATCCAGCAGGCCTTTCCTGAAGCATCTAGTTCTTGATGTATCCACACTGCACTGTGACGTGGTGGTGAAGGAAAGAAGGACGAAGCCCACCAGGGCTCTGTGTGTGCATTAGAACAGTGCACAGGTGCAGGCGTGTTGGGATGGGAATCTTCCTCAATATATCACAAATCATGAGATCTTTTGTTTATAATTTCCAAATGGTGTACTCTTCAACAAAAGTTAAGATAAAGGATGGAGGGAGACAAGAGGAAATTTTATTACATCATTTATTCCAAATACTAGAGGGTATCCTTTGCTGTAGAACCTCAGGCTAGAGGCAAGGTGTGGGTGGCAGGGTGCGTGAGCAGGTGATATCAGTGATGTAAAACTGGACTAAGCATCACGAGCCTGCATCCAGCGGGCTGTGCACATGGCTCCATGCAGTTCCATCAATAGCAGCCCCTGGGATGTAATTCTGATCAAGTGAGCAACTGATTGATCCAAAGTCAGAATAATCACTAGCCTCTTCCCTTTCCTGCAGTGCTTGCATGGATAGGTGGTATAAACTGTCCCCTGCTGAGCTAGATAGCTGCGGCTTCTGCTAAATCAATAGGTGAGATGGTCACCTATACTCTGGGGGAGACTTCTCACCAGGAGTGGAGATGAGTCCATGATAGATTGGTGGATGGGGGATGCAGAGGTTTCTAGGCTTTTCTAGCAGCTCCCTTGAGGTGCCCAAGATGGAACAGGCAGATTATAAGGGGGCACGAGTCTATGTGCGTGTGTGGGTGAACCTGGGGGAGCAATGCCTCTGGATAGCAAACCTGCAGCCTATACACTTGGTGGCTCTGGCCCTGGGCTCTCTTTCCAGAGGGGAGGAGGAGATGAACACTTCTTTTGCTGCTTGGGGTCTGGGACTGCAGGGAGCCTCATGAGCCTGGGTTCCATGAGTTATTCCAGGGCCTGAACCCCATTCTGGGCTTATATCCCACTTGCTGTGTTTTAGCTCTCCAGCTGCAGCTTCGAGCCCTGGGCTCTGGAAGACCAATTTCTCTGTACTACAATTCCAGGAAACTTGAAATGCAAAGGCTTTTATGAGAAACTGGAGCATGTCGTTCTCAGGCATGAGATTGGCTCAGAGACTGGGAGATGATGAGAAGGGGATGTGTGCACCGGGCACCCACAGGATGCCAGGCTTTAGGGAAGCCTTTTGCAAAATAAATGAACTCACAGGAACCTACTGGGCTTTGGGAACTGGACAAGGAAAGTGAAGCCAGAGAAGAGAGCAATAATTTATTCACCCCCAAAATGCCCTACCAAGTGCCTGCTATGCATCAAGCATTGCTGTTTACTCACCCTGGGAATTCAGCCTGAGCAGGACCCAGGGAGTCCTTGCCCTCACAGAGCTCATGTGTGGACCACAGAGCCCCATGTGGCCATGAGGTCCTCGGGCCCAGATCTCACAAGGGCGCTGGTGTGCTCATGAGTAGTCTGAGGCTCATTCCTGTCTTCACACTGGGCTGGGGCCCCTGCCTAGATTCTCCTTTACCTTGAAAATGTATATTCATTTTAGGGGAGGGTCTCAGCTTGATTTGACTTCCCTCAAGAAGCCTCCCTCTCATCTAGCTGCCTCTCCTCTTTGCTTTCATCTGTCTTTATGTTTGCCACTGATCTATTTTTTCTTTTTTTGCGGTACTGGGGATTGAATCCAGGGGCATTCTACCTCCGAGCTATACCCCCAGCCCTATTTTTTATTCTTTATTTTGAAACAGGATCTCACTAAGTTGCGGAGTGCCTCACTAGTTAGCTGAGGGTAGCCACGAACCCAGATCCTCTGGTCTCAGCCTCCCAAATGCTGGGATTACAAGCATGCACCACTACGCCTGGCTCTGTGATCTATTTTTTCTATTTGTCTTTGAAGACATCTTATGGTCTTTGGGTGCAGGCAAGTCTGAGTCCCAATAATTTCTATAGCCTCAGTTTATAGGACAATCCTGCTACACCATGGGAACTCAATAAATAAACTCACATTGACTAGAAGTGAATTGACCATTGATGTGCGCCTCCTGTGCACCAGGGACTATATGCATAACCCACATAGGGATGTGATGGATCACAGAAGCTATGGTTTGAATGTGGTTTATCCCCTTGAAACTCATGTTGAAATGAAATCCTCATGATGAGATACTAAAAGGTGGGCCCTTAAAGAGGTGATTAAGCTTCTGCACTCACGAATGAATTAATGCATCCTTATAATTAACAGGTCATCTCAAGAGAGGGTCTGCTGAAACAGCCAGCTTGGTGAGGTCTCTCTTGTGAGCCTTGCCTCTCACCACCTTGAAGCAAAGTGCTGCCTTGGGACTCTGCCAGTGAGAAAGCCAGATACAGGCTTCACACCTTGGACCAGAACCATGAGCCCAAATAAACCTCTGTTCTTTATAACATATCCAGCACTGTGTCATCAGCATCAGAAAACAGGCTCAGAAAAAGGGTGGGTACACAAATGAGCTCTAGATAGAGCCCCGAGGCCCTGCAGTGGAGAGGAAGATGGTCAGAGCTGCTCTGAGCGTGTCCCCTACAAGTTTCCTTCATGCACCTGTTCCAGCTGGCTTCCTGTACTTGCCAGGTCCTAGCCTGGGCCATCCCCCTCCCACCTCTGCTCCGGGCTGTCTTCTAAGTCTCCACTGATCTCACAGCCACCTCAGCAGCCATTCAGACTCTGCCAGCTCCTGCTGTCGTGGTCACTCTGCCTCCCGAGTCATCTGCTTCCAATGACCCCCAGTAGGGCTGGCAAAGCAGGCAGGAGGGCAATGTTCATCTGAGGATCTAGGGGCCAGCCAAGCAGAACGGGGACTTTTTAATTGACATTTAAATGTCAACGCGCCACATTAAATGTTATGGGTGTTTCATCGCAGCCCTGGAGGAGCATAAACACATCTCCAGCTCCTTAATCACCGCCCACGTTAATTACAGATGGCCTTTGGTACGTGGAAACACATCCACTGCAGAGGCTGTGCTCCCGCTGGGAGCCAGGGTCCCACCCCCCAAGGGCCAGGACTTCTCCTCACCTGAGTGTCGGGCCTGGACACTGGCTCCAGAGGGGACAGGCTCCTTCTTATGAGAAGGGTGGACAATTAGAGAGGCCTGCAGGCAGGAGAAGCTGGGAGGAAGGAGTGGGGAGAGGTGGAGGGAGAAGCAGAGTAAGTGATGGAGAGGAAGAGAGAGGAGGGAGAAGCTAGAGGGAGGAGGAAGGTCCTCACAGACAGAAAGAGAATTAGGGGCTGGAGAGGGGACAGCGTGAAGGCAAAAGGACAGTGTGAAGGCAAAAGACAGGTCAGGGTAGAAAGAGCTTAAGACAAAAGCAGGAGACAGAAAAAGAGAAACACATGGAGACAGAGAGAGAGAGAGAGAGAGAGAGAGAGAGAGAGAGAGAGAGAGAGAGAGAGAAGCAGTGACGGAGTATTACTCTATAAAACAAAATGTCTTCTCTTGGATAATGCTAGAAATGTGAATCTTGGGGTGCACCAAGCACACCCCTCCCCCACATAGGACACCCCGATCCCTGGGGTGGGGTGAGGAGGCAGAAGAGAAGAGTGCTGGGCACCAGATCACTGCCATGCAGCAGGAGGTCACAGGACTCCTCTGGGGCCGCTGAGGACGGAGATGCAGGGGTGTGACGTGAGGTGCTATGGTCATAGACCGAGTCTCAGAAGACACAGGGCTTGTCTCTTCTGGGCTTTGCCAGTGTGGCCTGCTGAGACACTGTGGCTCTCTCCCAACACTGGAGCTGAAACTGATGTAGCATGCTTATATTTTCAAACCCCAGGCGAGGGACGACACGTGTTAGGGACGACACCTCAGTGGCTCATCGTGAGAAGGGGAGCCGGGCATGGTGGCGCACACTTGTAACTTGTAATCCCAGCTTTTGGGAGGCTGAGACCAGAGGATCCGGGTTCGCGGCCAGCCTCAGCTACCTAGTGAGGCCCTCCACAACTTAGTGAGACCTGGTTTCAAAATAAAGAATAAAAAATAGGACTGGGGGTATAGCTTGGAGGAAAATGCTCCTGAGTTCAATCCCCAGTACCGCAAAAAAAAAAAAAAAAAAGAAAAGAAAAGAGAAGGGGACAGAGGACTGTCTCACGGTGCTTCCTGCAGCTGAGAGGCAGAACTGGAAGACAGGTGATGGGTGGGTGTGATCAGCTCTGCCTGCCCCACAGGAAGGGATTCCCAAGACTTTACTGCTGCTGCTCAGTGCTGGCTCTGCAGCAGAAAGTATTTAGGGAACTTTTAGAACCCTTCTTACACTGACTACCAGCTTTCCTTACTTATCTACTGAAACATGTTGTCGCATGAGCTTTTTGGTTATAAAGCTACACAAGATGGATGTGTCTTGGGTGTGTCTACGTTGCAGAGCATGACACTGAACATTGCCTGTGAACCTCCTGCCCCTGGCAGCAGGAGTCCGCCTTGTTTATATGGGTGAGGGATAAGCAAGAGGAAATTGAGAGTGCAAGGAAAGTGGTCAGGGGGCTGGAATGGTGGCTATGACACTGTCCAGCCCTCAGGCTCAGCATCTACACAGCTCTGGGGTCTTGCTGGATTGTGGGCGTCTGCCTATGCTCAGGTGGCTTTATTTAGACCCCCAACCTATCAGTTCGATACCCCCACAATTGTCAGTTAGGTTCAGTTTCTGTAACTTGCACCAAAGCCCTCTTGAAGCCTGACCAAGAACTCCGGGGATACAGAGGTGAGATGCTTGGGGACTCTTCTTTGAGGAGCCTCAGTCTGGAGGGGAGAACTGGCTATAAACAGATAGAGGCAGAATGTAGAGCTCCAATAATAGAGGGGGTTAATTATGAAGGACCCAAAAGTAAAACACGTTTAGCTTGGAGAAGGCAAAGTTTAACAGAGGAGGGAATTTTTGAGTTGGACTTTGAGGGATGGATAGGAGTCTACCTAGAGGCCAAGGGGTATGGGTGGGGCTATCCAAAGTGGGAGAGAAAGTGTGAAGTAATAAAGTTTGAGAAACAAAGGCGTACTGAGGAAGCCCAAAGTGATTAACACGTGTCCCTGTTTTGTAGGTGATTTGGCATGTGTGCAGGTAACCAATTATGGGTTTATGCGATAGATTAAAGTAAAATGACATAAACAGTGACCTGGGACTACAGAAGTAGAATTTTGGGGAAAAAATGCATTTGCTTACTGTTATCATATTTGCAAAAGTTTAGGTGGTAAGAGAGAGAAATTAAGCAGCCTAGCGTGAGTGGCTATGGCTTGGAGGAGTGCTATTTGATTTAGGAAGAGGCTTCTCAACAACAGGTCATGTCAGCTCCCAAGCCAAGATGCTGTGCTGCCCTCCGCATTAGAAACAGCCAGGCGCAGTGCCACAGTACTTGGAATTCCAGTACTTGAGAGTCTGAGACAAGAGATCGAAGGTTCAAGGTCAGCCTTAGCAACTTAGCAAGACCTTGTCTCAAAAAAAAAAAAAAAAAAAAAAAAAAAAAAAAGGACTGAGGGTGTATCACAGAGGTAGAACACCCCTGGGTTCAATCCCTAATACTAACACACACACACACACACACACACACACACACACACACACACACGCCTCCGTATGTGCTTAAAATTGAAGCCTGTTGGGGATAGAAGACAACCCAGAGAGCATTATTTTTTATGTTCTTGCTTTGCAGGTGGAGAAACTAAGGCCCTGGGGAGGAGACGGGAACTCGCTCAAGGCCACTCACCTTATTAGGGGCTAACGAGATACAGCCCCATATGTCGATGTGCAATTTCTGTTTTAAACAACTCTTGGATTTATAAGCACTTTGTTTTATTTTATTAGATTTGTATGTCACGGCTGATGCCCTTAAGGATTTCTGTTTGTGCTTTTCCAGCTCATTAAAACATAATAATAGACTTGGGGACTGTTAGGGTTTCGATTCCCTGAATCAGCACTGGGCTGCCTCTTTCTGGGAAATGCACAGGTGCATTGAGTGACAGCCCCCAGGTTCATTCTGGCTGGTTGCAGGGCTTCAAGCTGCTGGGACGCTGCTTCCCTAACAGCCCCTCCAGGGTCACCCCAAGAGCCCTCCAGTGACCTTGACCTTGAATGCAGTCATTCTGCCACTGGCATCCCACTCCAACCTTTCTCTACAAGGGAGCCTGCTGTCCTGCTGTCCAGTGATGCAGCTGGAAGGGACTGTTCCCTAGGTTCCAACGACCTGGCACCTTCTGAACCTAGATGGCAGGAGCGGTGTAAGTAGTGAGAATCCTTGACCTCAGAACTTCATTTTTGAGTTCACGGTCATGGCCACCTGGGGGGGGCGGATTTGCCGCAGCTGTTTTGCACCAACTCAGAGGAAGCAGGGGGCTTGGTTAAGCCACACAGCCAAGGAGGGGCAGAACTGAGACTTGTCACCCTAGTCCTATAACTTGAAGTACAGTTCTCTCTCCTGAACCAGAATGTCTGTAATTTTCTGGTAGACCCCAGACAGCCTCAGATCTGAGTTTGGGAAGAAGAAGAGTGGCTATAGTAAAGACTGACGATCATTTAAAGTCCACTAATACATCAGATGCCTGTCCACACACATTGTTTGTCTCTTCTCACTTAGTGTTCATAACAGTCTTATGCTAAACCACTCAGGTTAAAATCAGACTTCTCACTGTGACTATAAACCCCTCTGTGATTTGACCCCTGGCTATTTCTCAACCTCCTTCTTACCCACCTCTCTCTCTCTCCCTTTACCCAGGCACTCTGGCCTCCTTCCTGTTCTTTGAACCTGTTCTTGCTGCAGGACCTTTGCACAAGTGGCCCTTTATTCCTGAAAATGCGATTCCCCTCCATGGCTGAAATATTTCCTCAATCAGGCCACCCCCGACCCCCACTTGTACTACCTCACCACCCTGAACTTGTCCCTGAAAGAATGAGGCCCCTTTGCCCACTGCTGGGTGCCTGATCCCCAGTGCAAGGCTTGCAGGTGACAGGGGGCTCAGTCAATGCTTATGTCACCGCAGTCGTGAGCCTCGTGAAGATGCCGGAGGGGAGGGGGGCAGGGAAAGAAGGCCTGAGGTTCTGGAGCCACTCCCTCAGGCCACACCTCCCTGAGATGACCGCACAGTGGACACAGCCTTTTCAGTGGAGAAAGTTTTTGGCACAAATGTATCCATATTTATTCCAGAAGGCAGCCGCCATGTCCTAACAGGGGCCAACATGTCTGAGCATGGGCTCTAGATACATGAATTTGTCCCATTCTCCTTACAACCCCATGAGATGAGTAGCTGCACTAGCCCTATTCATGGCCCAGGAGAGAGGACAGGTGTGAGTTACTGGGCCAAGGCCACAGGGCTAGCAGGAGGCAGAGCTGGCCTGGAGCTTGGGCAGTCTACAGTCTATTCATTTAATCTGCACACTCCACTGCCTTGAATGGGAGGTCAAGAAGTCTATCCAGAGTCACACAGGCAACATATGGACATAAACCCAGGTTTATGTGACTCCTAAGGCAGGACAGCCACTGTCTAGTCCAGGATTTTTTTTTTTTCTTTTGTGGTGTTGGGGAATGAACCCAGGAGCCTTCTACCTCCAAGCCACACCCCAACCCTATTTTATTTTTTTAGCTGGAAACAGGGTTTCTCTAAGTTGCTGAGAGCCTTGCTAAATTGCTGAGGTTGGCTTTGAACCTGTGATCCTCCTGTCTCAGCTTCCCCAATACTGGGATTACAAGCATGCATCACTACGCCCAGCTGCCCAGTAACTGGAATCCAGGCTGCAAACCAGCAAGAATTCATGGCTGTGGCCGCTGTGGCCAACTGCAAATGAGGGTCTAGGAACACTCTGGTGCCCTAAGGGTGGGGACCCCTAAGTGCTCCTGCCTTTCCCTATCACAGCTAAGGTTCTGGCACAAACACCCAGGACGTCTTTCACAAGATGAGCCACCCACAGACGAAGAATGGAGACAGTTGGAAAAGACGCTTCATGCTGCTGGAGCTGGGCAGCTGGCAGGAGCCCGTTTTCAGGCCCATCTGCCACACACCCACTTCCCCGTCCCCTCCCCATCCCTGTCCTTTCCTGCTGTCCCTCTCCCCTGTGGACACCAGTTCCACCCCCTACAGAGATGTATCTGGAGTGAGCAGGGGCTGCTGACTGCTGATTGGAGGGGACGCCAAGTGCAGACGGCACCTGGAGGCCCCCGAGGGAAGGGCCGCTGGGCAGTGTGTGCAGCCTGGGTGACGGGCACACCACGCAGGGCCGGAATCTCCTGCTTGGCATCTCAGAGGCAGTCTCCCCACCTGCACCCACAAACCATTTCTTGCAACTCCTCTAAGAAGAACACAAGATTTGGGGACCCCTGGAACATACTAGTGAGGAGGGAGGTTTTATTTTTATTTTTAAACTTTAATTAATTAATTAATTAATTTTTGGTACTGGGGCTAGAATCCAGGGGTGTTCTACCTCTGAGCTACAGCCCCAGCCCTTTTTATTTATTTTTAATTTTGAGGTAGGGTCTCATTAAGTTGCTGAGGCTGGCTTCAAAACTGTGATCCTCCTAATCTCAGTCTCCCAAGTATTGGATTTGCAGGCATACACCGCCATGCCCAGCTTTTATTTATTTATTTTTAATTTATTGTGCAGTGTAACTATACATCATAGTGAAATCCAACGTGATCCATTCATACATGCACACACCATATCTTGGGGTGTTCCCTTCTGCATCCCCCCTCCCTCCTGTCTTCTTCCTCCCTATACACACTAGTGGGATTGGTAGTGATGTATCACATATGAACATAACATTATTTGGTCTATGTCCTTTCCTGAGCCTCGTTTTCTCTTCCCTTTCTCCCTGCCCCAATTCTTTTCCACGGATCCACTGGCCTCCCTCCTCATTTTCACTCGGTTGATTTCTTTCCTATCTTCTCTCTAGCTTCCACATATGAGAGAAAACATGTGGCTCTTGACTTGCTGAGTCTGGCTAATCTCATTTAGCTTGATGTTCTCCGGTTCTACTCATTTGCCCGCAAATGGCATCATTTGAACTTAAACACCAAAACCCCGCGAATATCCCAATCAATAAATGGGCAATTGAACTTAATAGACATTTTTCAAAAGAAAAATACCAATGGCCAATAAGTATACGAAAAAATGTTCAATATCATTAGCAGCCAGGGAAATGCAAATCAAAACTACACTGATATTCTAATTTCAGTTAGAATGCAATTATCAAGGATGCAAACAATAAATGCTGATAAGGATGCGAGGGGAAAGGAACTCTTATACACTGTTGGTGGAATTGTAAATTAGTGCAACCACCATGGAGATCAGTGTGGAGGTTCTTCAAAAGACTAGGAATGGAACCACCATATGATCCAGCAGCCATACTGGTCTTTGTGTCTTTCCAAAAGAATTAAAGTTATAATACTACAGTGATATGTGCATATCCATATTTATAGCAGCACAATTCACAGCAGCCAAATTGTGGAACAGTCATAGGTGCCTGTCAACAGATATATTGATGAAGAAAATTTGATATAGCTGGGCGTGGTGGCGCACGCTTGCAATCCCAGCATTTGGGAGGCTGAGACTGGAGGATCCAGGTTCGAGGCCAGCCTCAGCTATCTAGTGAGGCACTCTGCAACTTAGTGAGACCCTGTTTCAAAATAAAGAATAAAAAATAGGGCTGGGGGTATAGCTTGGAGGTAGAATGCCCGTGAGTTCAATCCCCAGTACCACACACACAAAATAAAGAAAGAAAATGCGATATATACACACACAATGGAGTTTTACTCAGCCAAAATGAAGAGGGATTTTTTTTTTTTTAAATCACAATAGCTTAAGATAAAGCGTCAAGCCCACCTGAGCTTCAATCTCCTTGCTGCTTGATTTGGAAACGTGTCTCTATAAGCCTCACTTTGCTCATCATTAAATGGAGATAGTGATGCTTTCTTCACTGGGTCTTGAGAATCAAGTGTATTGATGTGTTTCATGTGCATAGTAATGGCCCTAGTACTCATTTATTTTTGCATTTTGTGCTCAATAAAGTCAAGTTGCTGCTATTGTCACAGCTGGGCTGGGTCAAAGGTCCCCAGCAGACCCGTCCACTCTAGCCCAGCCTTGTCCATAGGGCAGGAGACTGGCTTGGAGGGTTCCGGGAAGCTAGGCTAGGCTAGGCTTGGGTGGCGTTTCCATGCCATGAGCCTTCCTCGGCAACTTTCTTACCTATCTTGTATTCCTGATGGCCTGAGGTTTCCACCAAAATGATGGGGACAGTTTTAGTAACTTGATATTTCATAAGTTTCAAGCTTGCCTTAGTGTCCCAGGGCATTCAAAGGTGTCCCCTTTTATCACTCTGTGAGTCCAGCAGGAGCACCCCCTTTTGACAGATGAAGACAACCTTCCCACAGAAGCACTGAGCAGCACAGCTGAGCAGGAAACACTTGCCCCTGACTTGGCCAGAACTTTCCAGAACCCACCCAGGAATCATTTGAGGCAGAGCCTGAAGAGTGTGTGGCCTCCCCAGAATGCAATGCTCTAAAGGAAGGGCAGCAAAGGCTGTAACCAGCTGGCCCTTGGTTAGGATACTGAGGCCACCACAAAGAAATGGGGCTTCCTCTTTCAGAGTCTCAGTTTCTCCATCTGTAATATGGGATGATAATGCCAACCAGGCAGTTACTGAGATGGTTAAATTCAACACTCAATCAGGATACAGTAGGTGTTCCATACATGTTGGCTTCTAGAAGAGTATACTCTGTCCTTTGGGAAGGTGCCCTGTGTCTACCTTACTCATTCTGCCCCACAGGGTCCTCTCTGGGGAGCTGCCTCCGTGGTGCATGCGCAGGTGCTCCGAAATCATGCTGTTGATCACCAGGCTGAGCGTACATCTGCATTAACCTGAGTAATGGCCTAGCTCAGCCTTGGCCTAATTGGTGAACCGAGGCCTGCAGGTTATTTATTGGCGGAGCAATGAGGAGCTCGAGTATTCTTGTTCTCTGAAGACGGGGCTGGGAAAGAAAGCGATCTGCCTCCGCCTGCCAGTGACGAGGGATAATTACAGCGCTTGTCAAAATAAGATGTGGAGATAGAGCCCATTCCTCACCAGCCAGCTTCTCAGCTCCCCGGGGATCCCTGGTTTAATTAAATACCTGGCGCAAATGCTTGGTAAGCGCTGGGTGTCAGCAACATGCCTGGATTAAAAGCCCACCCCTAATGGAGCCAAGATAAGTGTGTTGCCTCTCCCCTCCTCACAGGCTCTGCTGGGTAGAGTGGGGTCGAAAGCGATGGGCGAGAAAAGAGAAGAAGAGAGAGGGAGAAAGAGAGAATGACAAACAAAAGCAAGATACAGAGTCAACCAAGGCTCTGGCTGCAGCAGAAGGAATTAAACAGGACATAAAAAGAATTTCCCTACTGGGAAGAGTGCCTGCAAAGAAATTTTCTATTTTGATTAAGAAAAACAAAACTCACATCCTTGGGATTGGCATGGTTGGGGAATCTCTACGTGGGGAAGGTGGCTGGCCCGCGCCTCCCTGGATCTGGCTTCTGATGCTCCCCAGGTGCTTGACAGCCCCTCTCTCCTGAGCCGTCTTCCTCCTCTTCTGGCTTTACGAGCTGCAGCTCTCTCTTTACCACCCTGGCCCGGTTTTGTACACAAGACTCGTCCTTTAATCCCCCAACAGAATGCCAAGCTTGGCTACAACATTAGACAAGACTTAACTAAAATCCCAGGGTGACAACCGGAAAATAAACACTGAGCATGTTTTGAATCCAGATAAGCTGGCATGCAAAATGTGATTTCCTCTCTTGGGACCTTCTCATCTTTCTTAGCGTTCACAAGCCCAGAGTTCATACTGGCACGACACCCACCAATTCCAGATGCCCCCCACCAATTCCACATGGAGGGGCTTCAGCTAGTGGGCTCTGGGCTTGGTCTAGTCCTTAGACATATGTCTTTGAGACACACAGTCATTTAAAAACAAACAAAACTTTGCACGAGATATGTATATCCAGCTTCTCATGAAAAAGAAATCAGCAGACCTGGCCTCCCCAGGCCACATTCACACAGGTATTATCACTGCACTTCCTTCCTTTAGGTAAGGCATGCCTTTGCCCTTTGAGCAGCTGACGTTGTCACACTGGACCCTATAATGTGAGGGCAAGAGCCATGGCGCTGTCCTCCTGCATCCTCCACTGCCCTGTGCCAGGTACTAAATGAGATGTAAAAATCTTACAGACTTTCCATGGGAAAGTTGACTCATGATCCCCCATCCATCTATCCCCATCCACTCACTCACTCACTCACTCAGAGTGTCGTGAGAATTTCCTTTTCCAATTACTATGCCAATAGTTAGCCTTTGTGTTGCTATGACCAAAATACTTTATAAGAACACCTTAGAGGAGGAAAGGTTTATTTGGCTCATGATTTCAGAGCTTCAATCTATGGTTGGCCAGCTCCAAGGTGGTGGCTGGGAAAGGGAGAGAGAGAGAGAGAGAAAGAGAGAGAGAGAGAGAGAGAGAGAGAGAGAGAGAGAGAGAGAGAGAGAGAGAGGAAGAGAGAAAGAGAGAAAGAGAAATGGATCAGGGACACACATAGTCCCCAAGGCCAAGTCCCCAGTGCTCTATGTCCTTTGGCTATGCTCTGCCTGCCTACAGTTACCACCCAGCAAATATATTCAAATTATTAATCCATCAAATGGACTTATCCACTGATGAGGTTAAAGTCCTCAGGATTCAATGACGTCACCTCTGCGCAGTTGTTGCACTGCCGCCATATGAGCTTTTCTGGGGGACATTCCATAGCAAACCACGACAGAGTGCTAAACAAGAAAGACAAGTCCTCCTCTTCACCCCAGGCTTCCTGTCTGAGGCTCCCTCTTTTTTGCTTGTACCTGGAAATGTCTGGCCAGGAAGTTGAAGCAATTGTACCTGGCCTCTTCCTCTGAGGTGGGCCTTACCCTCACAGACCCCAGGAGGGTAATACTGCCACTAAAGAAGGAATCCATCCCACCATGCCCAGGAGAGGTGCCCTGGCCTGCTGGGGGGAAGAGATCTTTCCCCTGTGTTGGCTCAAGGGAAATAGAGGGTGGTTGTGTGACATTGGGTGTAAAAGAAGATGGGCCAGATGGCCTGGGTTTATATTCTGGCTCAGTGTGACCTTGGACAACACACTTAATCTCTCTGGGGCTCAGTTTTCCTCTTCTATTAAATGGAATAATGATACCCTTGATGTTATGCAGTGGTTATGAGAACTAATATTTGTAACATGATTGGAATCTAGTGAGGATGCCGCTTAAGGATATGATTAATAAATACACGCTAACCAGAGAGACACAGGTTCTCAGTGGGTACATGTCACGTGACTTCTAGACATCCTTCCCAGTTGTGGATTTTATGAGTTGCCAGAGGCATCCCTTATGGTGCGGTTGTGAGGATTATCTAGGAAGTGCCTATGGTGTTCCACCCAGTGTCTGGGCCACAGGAGGTCCCATCAGGGCTAAGTTTCTCTCTCTCTCTCTCTCTCTCTCTCTCTCTCTCTCTCTCTCTCTCTCTCTCTCTCCCCGCCTAGTTCCCTCTCTCTCCCTCCCTGTCTCTCTTAGCTGACAGCTTGATGCTGAAGTGTGTGGCCTCCGCATACCCTTGGAAGGAATTCCCTGCATATCAAGCAGCCCAGAGCTGAAGATGATGTCATTACTGGGAGCCCTCCAGGGCCAGCCCACCATGCCCGGGTGCTGGCCAGCTCCTTGTCAGCATCCTCTGTGGTCTGGACAGCTCCTGATGGCCCCTCATCTCATCCCCCTATGAGCCCTTCCCCACACAGCTGTGCTTGGAGGAGCATCAATCAGAGTTTGTCATTCCTGCTTAAAACCTTCTCCCACCACACTCAGAATAAACTCTCAGCTCTGAGAGGTCCAGCATGACCTGGTCCTGGCTGGCCTTCCATTGCACCTTCTGACACCTTCTGCAATTGCTGTAATACAGACCCTCTCTGCCTGCTCTTCTCTTCATCTTCCCCCCAGACTCTTCCCCTCTTCCTGATATAGAAGACTGAGCACAAATGCCACCTCCTCAGAGAGCCCTCCAGGATTTCCACTCTTCACTCTGCTACCCATGTCCTCTGGTTCTACTTGTGTAGCGCTTCTCATTGCCCAGAGTTATCTTGCCGATTGGTTTGCTTGACTATTGCCTGCTGTCAGCCCGCTATTCTAGTAGATCATAAATTCCATGGAAACAAGAACTTGGTTCTGCTCTGTTACATTTAATTCTATATTGCAGCCCCCCTGCACAGTGTCTGGCACACAGTAGACTCTTAATAAATTTTTGAGGGACTGATGTGTGAATGAATGAGTTTATTTCTTTCAGATGCCAAGGGATGTTTCTGGGTCTCTCCCAGGG